>JAJOZX010002231.1:517500-642500 GCA_023014485.1 Bathynomus jamesi
ACATGGGACAATTTTAAACAAAACTTATTAGAATTTTTTAAAGAAATAACACTTGCACAACCCTTAGCCACATTAGAAGCAGTCTTCCAAGCTAAATGGAAGAAAGAGGAACATGAGAATTTAAATAATTTTATTGCACGAACACATAAACTCGTAGGAGAAGCCTTCCGAGCCGCAGAAAATGCATGTGGCATTCCTTTCACTTCAAAACAAAGAAACCTTATAGTAGCAACGACAATTTACCAAAACCTACCCGGAGCACCTAAAAAAAAGTTTCAAGAATTCCTAAATGTTGACAAACCAGTAACTATAAATAAAACACGGGAACATTACCCAGATTTAGCAAACCAGAACTACCGAAAGGGTAGAGAAACCCCCGTACATTACATTCAGCAGCATCAACCACAACACCGCCGACAGCAACAACATCAACCTTATAAATCGAGGCCAATGCAGGGAACACCACCCCAGAAACAAGCCCCCCAAACCCAGAATACACGCCCTCCTCCACAGTGTTTTAACTGCGATAGCTTTGGACACATGATAAGTCAGTGCACTTATCCCTCTTATTGCTCCCACTGTCACGAACATGGTCATCGCCGTGGCGATCGCCAAAAATGTGCCGATAAAGCCCCTGCAGGGTATAGGCCCCACTTTCAGAAACCAAACCACCAACGTTCCCAAAAGTCCCCCAATCCCCAGAAACCAGTCCATTCCCAGCCTCAGCCGAACCACCAACCAAATAGATTACGACCACAGGGTCAAACACATTATTACCCCATGTACAAACCCCAGTACAATCAGCAAGGTCGGAGAGTTCGGTACGTAGAAGTCCCCGCAGAGGAATCATTTTTCCAAGAATACAGTTTCCAAGCAAACCCTCCAGCGTATGGTGATCCCATAGAATATGACCCAGTTCCTCCCCGAGATGACAATTCGAGCTCTTTTTTAGACCCCACTTTGGAGGCGGCAGTTCAACCTCCTCCCTCCTAAATTACAGTAATAAACCCAGATATACACACAAACTTCCCATCAGGATAATAGGGGCAGACCTCCTAGATTTAATAATAAATTGTAACATAGATAACCGAGATATAACCGCTCTCCTAGATACAGGAGCACATGCGACGTTAATTAAGAATTACTAGAGAGTACAGATTACATATGTGAAATTAAGGCACTCTCCTGTCAACTCAGAGGAGTTACGGGCAAATTGAGTTACATTTAGAAGTTGGAAACGCGGTATACGCCGTGAAATGTTGTATAGTGGACACAGTCGCCACCTTTCAGACAGATATCCTATTAGGTATGGATTTTTTTAACCGGAATCAATGGGAGATTTACCCAGCCGGAAAGTTAGTAAAGTGTCGAAATAGGACACACCATTTCCATAAGAATAACAGACAGCTTAATGCTAATAGAATTAGTTCAGTTCAGATTTCCGAAAGCAATAGGAAACCCCCTCCACTTGATAGCAGTTCAAGTCATGGTTGTATTCAGAGGGACAACCACTCCAGAAATCAGCCCCAAGAGTAATCAGTTCCAGTTGTTGAATCCGGTTGGATTAACACAGTCAGTTTCCAGACCGTCAGTTTCCCGACAATCGGTCTCAGTTCAGCCAGTTTCAGTTCAGCCCATACGGCAAATTTTATTCGTTGAACCAGAGTCCGATTCTCAATTTTTTATATGCCCTACCGAGCATATAACAGTAGCACCTTATGAGAAGATTTGTTTCCTAGCAAAAGTAGTCGACAGTCAAGGAAAATTATTAGAATCAGAGCGTACTCTGATTACAGAGAAAAGTAATTTCAAACGAGATGTTCTTATTGCCCAAGTCCTTAGTCAGAGTCAGAATTCAGCTATCCCTGTTGTTTGTTTAAACAAAGGAAAAAGCCCTGTAGAATTAACTTCAAATCAGAAAATAGGAACTGTTTCCACAGTAGAAATAGAGATTCAGATTTCCCACCAGTACGATAAATCGTGTTTCCAGTTCCTTAGAGTTAAATCCTTCAGTATTAAAAGAAGAATATAAGAAATGTCTGGAGCACTCCCTTCAGGAGTCACCAGCTTACAGGATCCCAAACTAATGGAATCACTTCTCGATTTCCTGATAAGAAATAGAGATGTGATTGCCCTAAAAGGAGATCCTCTGGGCCGAACTAATTTGGTCCCTTTTGAATCAAGCTGGAACCCAATTCCAAACCCATTTTCATTCCTCCCTATCGGGTTCCACATTCCCAATTAGTCACTATTGAGGAACACATCACGGACATGTTGGAGCAGGATGTCATTCAGCCTTCAGCTAGTCCCTGGTCCGCTCCTATGATTCTCGTCTCCAAAAAGGACGGAACATCTCGCCCTTGTATAGATTTTAGACGCCTAAACAACATTACCATCCCAGACCGTTTCCCTATTCCAAACATGCAGGAAACAATTCTGAACGTAGGGAAAGCTAACTTCTTTTCGTTCCTCGATTTAGCATCTGGTTATTGGCAAATGGAGGTCAGTCCCGAATCTCGGGCATTGACTGCTTTCTCCACTAACCGAGCCATTACGAATTCCAGGTTTTACCTTTCGGAGTCCGAAATGGGCCTGCTAATTTCTCTAGGTTGATGAATATAGTCCTTTCCGACCTATTAGGTGTCGAAGCTCTCGTTTATCTTGACAATATTATCGTTTACAGTTCGGACATAAAAACACACTTTCAACGTCTTCAGAATGTGCTATCACGCTTGAGAAAAGCACACCTTAAACTGAAGCTTACAAAGTGCAACTTTTTACAAGAATCCCTGGTATACCTAGGATTCCTACTCTCATCAACAGGAATTAAACCTGACCCAGCCAAACTCGAAGCGCTGGAACGGTACCCTGTACCCAAAACCATCGACGACGCCCGTGCATTTATTGGTCCTGTCGGATTCTATCGGAATTTGATCCCCCAATTTTCAAATATTGCTAAACCCATTACTAATTTGTTCCAGAAAAATGCTAAATTTAACTGGGAATCCGATCACCAACATGCCTTTGAAACTTTAATTGGTAAACTAACCTGTCATCCCATCCTACAATATCCTGATTACACAAGACCCTTTGTCATAGCCACAGATGCTTCCTCCTATGGACTAGGAGCCGTCCTATTACAGGACGTAGATGGTGTGGAATTACCCATTGCTTATGCCAGTCAACTTCTCTCTGCACCTCAACGGAATTATTCCACTACGGACCGAGAGGCCCTAGCGGTATATTGGGCTTTGAAAAAATTCCGAAATATCGTCTATGGCTACGATGTAACCATCAAGACTGACCATAAGCCACTCACGTACCTTTTCAAGGACAAGCTACTTGAAGGACGGTTGAGTAGATGGGCTCTGTTGATTCAGGACTTTGCGGCAAAAATCGTATACAAACCGGGAAAACTTCAAGTTATTCCAGACGGATTGTCGAGGCTCAAGCCCGACGCCCAAGTGAATAAAATAGGAATTCTTCCTGTGTTCGACTACGAGTGTCTGCAATACTCCCAACAACAGGACCAACATACCCAAAACCTTCGGGAACAAAAGGAACCATCAAAGGTAAAAGAACAGTACAACCTCAAAGATGGGCTCGTACATTTCAGGAACGAAGATGGAAACGACCTCGTGGAGATACCAAAGGATCTCGTCGATATAGCCATTGGACTTTGTCACGACTCACCTTTGTATGGCCACATGGGGCCGGATCGCACCATCAAGAGTATTGTGGAGCGATACCATTTTCCCGAAATGAACAGAAAGGTACATGAATACATCGCCGAATATCCGTCGTGTTTAAAACATAAGGGCAACGTACCATCCACAGCTTCTATGCATAAATATCCAGTATGCCAAAGGCCCTGGCAAAGAACTGGAATGGATATACTGGGACCATTCCCCAAAACATCAAAGGGAAACCAGTACATCATTGTGTTTACAGACCACTTCTCGCGTTACAGCGAAGTAGCTGCCATTTCAGACCAGACCTCGGGAACTGTGGCCAGAGCCCTAGTGGAACGCGTCATCCAGAATCATACTACTCCTTCCATCCTAATTTCGGATAACCCTCTTAGTTTCACGTCCCAACTGTTCGAATCACTTTGTAACATGTGTAAAATTAAAAACACACACATTGTGGCATACCATCCGCAGGCAAACGGCTTAGTGGAAAGGCACACTCGAAAGATCTTAGAAACCCTCCGTCACGTTGTCGATGCATCCTCCCTGACATGGGATGATTCCCTTCCCATGGTACAAACAACCATTAACAATGGTTATAATGTGTCCATCGGGGACACCCATCATTTCGTCCTCTATCACTATGACAAGCGTCTACCTTTTGATTTGCCCAACCAAATCGACCCGGCAGTTCTAACATCTTCCGAGATGGCAGAAGCAAATCAGCAACTAGCTGAGCGATCTTTCAAGATTTTTGACATAATTCGCTATGCCCCAGACCAGGGGTGGGGAAACTTTTCAGTACCAAGGGCGAAAATCGATAACATAAACACCTCCGCGGGCGTCTGCCAAATTTTAAGCTTATATACAGCGTGTCCCAAAGAAATGTATACCCACTTTGTTCGATAATACCAGCTATGAAGATAATAAATATATTACTTTTTATGTTTTTTAATAAAGAATTTTCTCCTGAATCTAAATATGTAATTATTTTTATTAAAAATTGAAGAACAAAAAAGTTACAGATGTTTAAATTATAATTATTATTTTCGAGACTTCATGTGCGATATTTTCTAATATTTTAACCGACTGTTTTGAGATACTTATGTTTAGTGTTGATATTGAAGCATAAATGTTGTAATTATTAGTTAATTCAAAAAATTTACAAATTCCATGGTTAAATGACACTTTATCTAAGATGTTCGACGTCTTCCAGAACGTTGTTTTTGTAAGTTTTGCACAGTGCCGTCGGTTTCAAACTTATCTCGTATACGTGCAAAAATATTAGAAAATATCGCACATGAAGTCTCGAAAATAATAATTATAATTTAAACATCTGTAACTTTTTTTTTTCAATTTTTAATAAAAATAATTACATATTTAGATTCAGGAGAAAATTCTTTATTAAAAAACATATAAAAAGTAATATATTTATTATCCTCATAGCTGGTATTATCGAACAAAGTGGGTATACATTTCTTTGGGACACGCTGTATATAAGATGTATATTAAAAAGCTATTTGCTGTGCTGTAAATAAATAATTTTTAGTAAATAATAAATACCTAAGCGGGCGAATTGAAATTAGCTCGTGGGCGAAATTTCGCCCGCGGGCGAGGGTTTCCCCACCCCTGCGGCCTAGACCAACGAATCCAACAGATGGAGCAAGAGCAACATAGGCGTCATTCCCGTCAACGGATTATAATCGTCGGTATGCGATGTTATCTGAAGAGCGTGAAACCGCCAGGTGCTCATCGCAAATTATACCCAAAATGGGATGGCCCATATAGGATTATGAAAACCTCGGAAAAAATCGTTACTCGACCTTCGGGATCATTCCAAACTAAAGATCATTCACGCTGACAATTTGAAGATAGCTGCCGAACACCTTCCCAAAAAACAGCTGCCAGGCGTTCGAGCTGCCTATCCTTCGAAAGGTCAAGATATTAGCAAGTCGAGCAGGGATGAAAAAACTGAAGTGGTCACCGCGGGAACCACTACCCATGACGAAGATTGGTACCTCGTAATACCACCAGTACTCGAGCCGATCTCTGAACAGGAGGAAGCCCCAGAACCAAGAGTCCCATCGGACCCAGACCCTGGAGAAACTCCTTCGAGAGGATCACTCAGTGGAACTCCACCATCTCCTCCAACTCCACCATCTCCTCGGTCACCATCCTCACCGCTTGATGATTGACGCACGGACCCTACATACCGCCCGCCAATGCATCAACCACGTGAACTAGAACCTTCACATAAGAAACGAACCCGCTTAGAATCCGAACTTAACGGTCGACCCCCATTGGCACCAAAGCGAGGCCGACCCCTTCGTCCCCAAACACAAGTATCCACACAGCCACCCCCAGCTCCGTATACCCTAAGGCGTGGAAATTAATAAAATCGTCCCCCTTATAATTTTCCAAATTATTCATTCTTGTAGCCCTAGAATTAAAATTTTTATCGGAGTTGTTATAGAAAAATTTGCAGAAGGTAAATTTTTGAAAGGACACGCGGACCTTTTTATCAATTTGTAACCCCCTGCTAGAATCAAGATCAATCTCCTTCAGATACAAACCCAATTAAAAACGTTTGAAAGTAAAGTTCAGGGTTCTTTCCAGGGAAAAGATCAGATTAGTCGCGTTCTGTTAGAAAATACCTTGGAAAATATTCGAACTACAACACTCACCCTATCAGAAATACTGGCATTACCATGGATACAAACGAAACTCATAACTCGGAAAAAATTAATCAAAGAAATAAAAGGGGACTAATAGATATAGGAGGAAAATATTCAAGGGTTTATTCGGATTAGCAACCGCAGAAGATATTAAAAGAATTGAACTCAAATTGAATCTCTTCGCGCGAAATCAGCAATACGATGGACACATGTTAGAACAAACTATTAGGTCACTACACGAAAACAATCGCTTCCTCCACGCCCTTTCGGACAGATTCACATACCTTGAATCCCTGTTAGCTCAATATAAAGAACACAAAAGATATCTAGACTTAATAGAGATAATTAACCTACAAGTAACCTTAATCGATAAGTATTTACAACAAATAATTACGATTTATTCCAAGGTTTTGCGTGCAACCCAGCTAGCCCATGGGAAAATCACTCTTTCCACCATAATACCATGGGAAACACTTCAGTCCTTGATTCACACCGCCCAGACAATTAAAATTATCACCCATATTCCCACTTAACCATACTAATTACCCCCAATTTCTAGAATACACCTGAACTGTACATGAGCCACGCCTCTACACGTACCTCATAATTGCACCATTTTTCGATGTCCTCACTTATGACGTATATAAATTTCACCCTTTCCCAACACCCTACCAAAACAACTCTAATGTCTATCGATTGTATTTACCTACCGTACCACCTTACCTTTTCCTCACCAAATATCTGTCAGCCTATTCTATTTCTATGATGTCAGATAGCGACGTTCGGCATTGCCGATTCCCGCAAACAAATAAACAACTCGTTTGCCCTCCACTCAAACCAGTCATTCTTCCAACTACTAGGTCTTCCTTTATCGACTTAATTCGTGACCGGCATGACCCGGTATGTTCATTTAAAAAATTTAATTCCTCTAAAACCATCCAACTACGAATTCGCGAACAGGACTACCGCTACTCTCGAATGTCCGTCAAATTATTCTCTCATCACAATCCCTATGGTTATTCGGCTACCAATTGGTTGCTCCTTGCGTTCAAAAACCTTCCAAATATACAACCCGTATAAGGTTACTATTAATAACTCATACCCCTTCCCGTCGCAAATTAAATTTAAACCCGTCATAGAGATCTTAAATCTCTCCATGAAACCTGTAACCATCCTACCCGAGCTCTCATGCATGCCCTGAATGGAATGATCAATTAAGTCCGTTTAAAATTTCGGATGATAACCAAAATAACCTCTTGCAAATACTACAACCTGTAACAATTTTTTCAACATCTGCCGTTTGTATCATTATTGTGTGTTATTATCCTCGGTATATTTGTGATAAAAAAATGTTCCGTGAAACAAAGGAAAACAAGAAACACCGAACCACATGAAACTATTTATGCACGCCCAAGAGTGCGTACCCAGACCATGTGAACTAGACTTAGCCACCCCGACTTATGTTGTGTATATAAATCTATATTATAAAACTCATGGTTATCACCTAGTTAGCATTAGTTAGGATGTTATATTATCGTAGTAATATCATTCTAGAGGGGTGAGCCCTGTAAAAATGAATAATGAATAATTCCTATATAATCTTTATATTCAATTATTAATTTTTATGTAAGGACCAAACTCGCATAACGCCAGCTATCTTTTATTCAATTCATACGTTCGAATTTCGCTGACCCACCCGGAAGGCGGGCATCTAATTACGAAATCTCCTCTCTTGTTTAATTCTAATTCAGAAGCATGATTATGTTATATATCGTTATGCGTGTTATATATATATATATATATATATATATATATATATATGTGCCCATGTACTTTGTGTTAAATCTCAAAATAAGAGTTATCCTAATGTAAATATGAAACACTCTAAACTATAGTCACCTGTGGTAAATTGTAATTAACTATGATGTAATATGATGAAATTAATGTACTTCAATGAAACTATAGTTAACGAGTTAACGATAATAAAAGAATTAATTGGTAATTATAATCATATTTATAATAGACCAAAAATTACAATGTGACCCGACATTATGTCGCCATGTAGGAATGTACATTCAGCAATATTGTTATTTTTCTTATTATTTTTTGTTCGTTGGAATAAATTTTGAAGTTGCTTCCTGGTTGCCAACTAATTGGTGACTTATTTTTTTAATTTATAATCATTTTTTAGATTAGATGCATTCTCTCTTCATTACAAAAGAGGAAGTCACATCTTGTCTTAATCTTGTAATTTTTGCCATATGCATATCTTAATATAAAAATGCATGATTCAATTTCCGTTCTCATTAACTCGGCGGATCAGGAAAAATAGCAGATCTACAATATGCGGTTTAAGCGAAAAATATGGCTCCTCTTCCTATATCCTGTTTATCTGTAGCCATGTTTGCACTTGTTTATTTTTTTAACTATTGTGCAAAAAATAATACAGCCTCTTCAATATTGAATAATGATGATGTTAGTAAAATCGGGGTATATAAAACCCACAAACCTCTTCCATTTTCATTCAGAAGCTAATTCAGAGGCTGAGCACTACCTGTACGTTTTAGCAGTAAATTACAGTAAAAGATAGTCTTTATCTTATCCTTCGAGCTTTGCTCTCTTCAGAAGAACTTAGTCATTAAACTTTCCGGATACGCTATAAGAAGAGTCCGGAATCTTCAGAGAATTTAGTAAGCCTCCCTGAATCCTCCGAGCCACAATAGAAGAACTCGGAGAGTAATATAAAAGAAAACTACTGCAAATAAATAATACATCCGTTGCTGCCACCTAACTAGAACCCCAGTCGACTTCGAACCAACCCAGGCCATAGACGGAGCGGTTAACACTAACACAGTATTTTTGTAGATAGAAAAGAAATATTTTTGAATTGTCGCCTGTATTGGGTCATCTGGTTAACTCATTTGACACACATATTAGTATTTTTCTGATAGAGATGATAGAATGATATAGTGATTTATACTTAAAACCCCATTTTACAATTTTTATTTTAGTTACGTTACTTAATTCAATTTCTCTTTATCTTTTATCATTCTCTTTACACTCGTTTTCGCTGTACTATATAAAAATGGGTAGCACGTGACCGAGAGGAGGCCGTTTCACTTTCGAATAATGCAAAAGACCGGGGATTAATTATACACTTAATTACACTTTACTGACTTTTTATTTATACCGAAACACTTTAGACAAACGGGGTAATGCGATGGGGGGAGAATTAACGTTAACATTTAGCCGGAGAGAGAGAAGAAAGAATATTCTAAATTTACAAAAACATCGTAATACAACAAAACACCTTATTAGCCCAACGGCCGTCCGAAAACTGGGGCATTTCTGCCAAGCCTCTAGAGCATGGGTCGGGGAACTTTTTTGGGTATTACCCCAAAATCTATTTGAGTAAAATGAAATTACCCCCAGACTTCAAAGTAAACAAAACAAGCCAATTGCTCTTAAAATTGTTGCATATGGTATGCAAAAAATTCAAATTAAAAAAATGTTTATTGGATCCATTATTATGGAGAAATAAAAAAAAGCCACACATACTGGCATAAGAATAGCACACAAACAAAATTAGTAAAAAGGATTGAAGAACTGAAGAATTTCATTCAAAACATCTCCACTTCAGGTTTTGGAAAAATAATGCTGTTTCATTTTTGATACAACATCAAAATCAGGACGTAAATTCATAATATTCTAAAATTTAGAATAACGCCACATTTATGTAACAAAATAAAATAAAAATATACGAAAAAAATATCAGCACAAAGTGTCAAGCACTAAAAGCACCTCTTCGTTTCATGATACCATACACACGACTGAGGCTCTGAGGGAAGTGTCTCTCATACCGCACACAATACATCTATCTTATCTAAGAATGATAAATTTCTTCCAAAGATGGGGCCCTTTCGGTTCAAGCTGCTTCATACCACGCAAATACCAGATGCTACAAATTGGCATTTGCGACACTTGCTCCACGCTGACTATTTATACATAGACAGGGCGTCCCAAAAAAATGTATACACACTTTAAATAATTATAAAGGCAGTGTTTATTAAAATACATTTCATTTTCAAAATGTAATAGAATCTACAGACATTATTTAATTGTTTTGTCAACGCCTGTTTTCAAACTGACGTCCGTTCTGGTCCAGGCACTGCTGATAACGCGAAGCAATGGAATCGCAAACATCACGAAACATTTCGTTTGGTATTTGTGTGCATTCTCGTTCAATGGCTGCTCTCAATTCAGCGACTGTTGCAGGTTTTATAGCGTAGACTTTGTCTTTTAAGTATCCCCATAAAAAAAAGTCTAGTGGTGTGAGGTCTGGTGAACGCGGAGGGTATTCTACGAAACCCCTTCGTCCAATCCACATCCACATCGTGCCAAGTACCATTCGCAATACTCCACTCTTCGGTCCGGATCATCTTCATTAATAGCATGGACTAATCTTGGAATGTAACTTTTCCATTGACAGCGCTTCAAAATGCGTTGGACAGACGATTCTGAAATTCCTACCTCACGACTCGCTTGCCGCACAGATTTTCTTGGACTTTGGTGATACGTTTCCAGTACTCTTTCTTGCTTTGTGGGGCTTGTCGATGTCCGTGGTCTTCCGGAACGCTTCTTGTGGACATTCTGAACAGTTCCATCGGCTTCAAACTTATCTCTAATTCGAGTGATGGTAAGTCGCGTTGGTGGATCTGTTTGAAACTCCCTCCTAAACTGTCTTTGCACTTCAACTGCGTTTTCACACTTCCAGTAGCATTTTAGAATGAATTTCCTTTGTTCAAAGCTTAGCCTGACTGCCATTATTAATTCTAATGGGTTTAACTTGGAAAGAAAGAAACATCAATTGAGCTATCAGCTGTTAAAGTGTGTATACATTTTTTTGGGACGCCCTGTATATTGTAAAGTTGATGACAAATTAAGCATATATAAATAACTATATATATATATATATATATATATAATACACGTAAGCATGCTTATCCCAATTACCCACGCCGAGCCACAATTTTGAGCAGCGTGCTGTTTGCTACAGGAGTGTATCGGGGGACCAAATTGTATGCATATATCTTTGTAGAATACGGCGGGAGTAACTATGAATGTTAGTTATTTCCTGTGCCGTGAGGCTTACCCGTAGATCAATCACGTTGGGGGCGTCCCGGTCCTCCCTTCCGTCCCGTAAGGGCCCCCCCCATGGCTCTTCGTGGAGAAGCGCTCGGGGGGGCAGGGGGGGGAGGCGGCTTGTTGGGCCAGGCAGCGGGAGGCTTGACTTGGTTGCCCGTTCGACCGCCAGTGGCGACCCCAGTGGGCTTCACTGAGCAGGACGGGTAGGGGTGACGACCTCTGAGAAGGCCGATTCCCCCAGACCCAGTCTCTCAGTGCTTCCGGGGGAGGACTTAATCGACCTCGGAGCACTGGGCAGATTCCTGATGACGAGGCTCCCGATTCGGGGGGGGCGAGATGTACCGTTACCCCCGGGAGCGAGGAGGCTTAGCCACCTTGCAGAGTAGAGGGGCCGTCGCGAGTGGGCGATGACTTCGGTCGGGCGGTGTGGGGGCCGAAATCCGTGGTCCCCTTAGCTGCCCGGCGGTGGGAGCACTGGCACTGCCAGGCGCATTTAGTGCAACCACGTCCCTGCGGGCATGTGAATCATGGACCACCCGGCCGTGGTTTTCAAGCCTGCTACTGCCGCACTGGGGCAGGTTAGGCTTTGTTCGTCCCCGATTTCCTTGTCTACGGTGCGGAGTACCGGCTGGTTCGGACTTCGCACCAACATTGAAAGTGGGAGGTGGGACTGGACACGGACCGTAAAGCCGGGCGTATATCCAGCAACGCAGGGGTCCTGGCGGGTAGCTGGGGGCTGTATTACACCCCTGGACGAAACCAGGACTCTCGCCGTCCGTTTGAATAACCATTCAGTTGGTTTGCGGAGTAGGCGGGAGCGTAGTTATGACTCTATAAGGATTGTAGAATACTATGCTTAAACAGCCAAGATGTGCTTAAATATAATATTGGTTTGGGCCTAATATATACATATATATATTTAGCCTACACAATAGCAATATTTCGGAATTAACCTATTTTCTTGCAACCACGCGAATCATAATTAACTGAATAAACTGAAATAATGGTTTATTATCCTGATAATAGCTGATAATATATATATATATATATATATATATATATATATATATATATATATATATATATATATATATATACATACACAAACTCAGAATGGTTCCCTGAGAAAATTATATGTTAAACACAGACCGTTCATGGAACAAGGAACTATGGTATTTGTCATTTACCATTACTTATTCGGACTATAGTGGAGAAGAAATTTCATGGCTCTTTTTACTCGGCGTTCCAGCGCGTTCCGCCGTGACCAGTTTCGCGGACCCCGTTATTTTTATTTTAATTCACGTCACTTCTAGCTGTATTCGTACAGGGACACAACATTCCCACTTGTCAGACTGATATTCTGTGTATATATATATATATATATATATGTTTATATGTATATATATAGATATATATATATATATATATAACCTTACCTTACAACTTTACAAAGGTTCCGCGCGATGATTTCTCATTTCGCGAAGGTCAAGCTTGTCGCCCCTCCTCTCGAGTTGGCCTGGTGAAGTAGTGAGTTGGATTCTTGCGCTCTCCACCTCACATAGCCAGGTACGCCCGGCTCATCGGGATTGTTCTGAGCCAGGCATCTAGTCTTCTTTTGAAGATTTCCACTGCAACTCCCTTCGTGTTTCTTAGGCCTTTGGGCAACTGATTAAACAGTTTTGGTCCTCTCACTACAAAACTATTTTCTTTCAGGGTTAAGGATGTTCCCTGTCTCGCCTTCAATTTGGGAATACGACACAGTCTACCGCTTCTACTTTCCATCGTTGTTTGGGGAGTTATGGGATTCAGAGTAAGATTAGGGACTAGTTTCTCCATTATTTTCCAAGTGTAAATAATGGTGTATCTCTCTCTTCTTCTTTCCAGTGAATATAGGTCTAGTTCTCGTAACCTTTCCCAGTAATTTAGTTCTTTGCACCCATTGATCTTGGCTGTGAAGCTTCTTTGGATCCCCTCCAGCTGTCTAATATCTTCTTTTTTATATGGGGAAGTTAGGACCGAGCAGTATTCTAATTTGGGTATGATCAGGGTTTTCAGTAGATGAATCATTACATTCCTATCCCTTCGTTTAAAGGTTCTCAATATCTGACCCGTTATTCTCTTTGCTCTGTTTACTGCTATCTTATTTTGTGTTTCAAATTTCGCATCATCTGTCATTACAACCCCTAAATCTTTTGCTCTGGAATTTCTCTAAATTTCCTGTCCATTTGGGGTATAATATTCCATGCACTTTAGGTCTTCTCTTTTTCCGTACCGTAATAGCTGAAATTTCTCGGTGTTAAACTTCATATTGTTGTCTTCAGTCCACTTGTAGATTTTGTTTATGTCGGTTTGTAGAGATCCTATGTCTTCTGGGTTTCTTATTTTTCTACTGATCTTTGTGTCATCCGCAAAGGATGTTACTGTGCTGTCTCTGGTAACGTCCTCATCTATGTCAGTTAGCATGATTATGAAGAGTAGTGGAGCTAATACTGTTCCTTGTGGTACTGAGCTGAGGACCTCTGATTCTGATGAAGATACTCCTTGTACTGTAACAACTTGCCTCCGCTCACTAAGGAAATTATATATCCATTTCCCTACTTTTCCTGTTATTCCCATATATTTCAGTTTATGTATTATGATTCCGTGGTCACACTTGTCGAACGCTTTAGCAAAGTCTGTGTATATTACATCATAGTTTTCATTACTTTCAAGTGAATCAATAATGTTGTTGTAGTGTTCCATTAGTTGTGATCGGCATGATCTGCCTGATCGAAACCCGTGTTGGTTATCATTGAATTTTTTCTGAGTTTCCAAAAAGTCATAGATTTTCTGTCTAACTATTCTTTCAAATATTTTAGTGAGATGAGATGTAAGCGACACTGGCCTATAGTTTTTGGCCTGGGATCGATCTCCTCCTTTATATATTGGGACTATGTTCGCGCTCTTCAGGATGCCCGGTATTTCTCCCGTGTCTAATGATCGTCTCCATATCCAGATAGGGGCTGAGCGATTGCATTCTTGCAGTTTTTGATCAGTGTGGCATTCCATTTATCCGGTCCTGCCGCTGAGTGTTTTTAGTTTCCCTATGGCTTGTGTAATATCATCGTCGTAAAGTCGAAATCCGTTATACTTTCCCCTTGTGGTTCTTCTTCAAAGAACGCGTTTCTATCGCAAATCAATTTGTCAGTTTTGGGATACTGAAAGATGTTTCATACTGAGCTTTAATATTTCAGATACTTCTGTTAGATCATCAGATAAATCACTGTTCTCTTTTTTAAAGGTCCGATAGTCGCTTCGTTTTCGACTTTCTTTTTGCGAAATTATAGAAGTACTTTGAGTTAACCTTTATCGCTTCTATAGCGTCATCTTCTTCTTTTTCTGTATGCTTCTCGATTTGTTCCTGTATGACGACATCGATACTTTGTAGTTTATCATTTAATATTTTTCTGATGTTGTTATCTTTACAATTACTTAATTTTGCAGTCACTCTTTTTCTCTTTCGGAACAATTCCCTCTTTTGTCTTTCGAACCTGCTTCTCTTTCCTCTTTGTTGTATCTTTGGGACATGTTTTTCCACAATTTCTAACGTCTTCTCCTCTAACGTCATTAGCATCTCTTCCGTTGTCTTGGCCTCGAAAATGGTTTTCCAATATATATATATATATATATATATATATATATATATATATATACACTTTACAGGTAGAGGGTAAAAATCAAATTGCCTTATGACTACAGAGCTTGCCATTCAATTTTGAACTTTAAACCCTTAAACAATAAAGATTGTACAGAAGAAAACTTAAAATAAATATTTCATAAATAACAACATCAGAAAAATAGTAAATGATAAACTGCAAAGTATCGATGACGTCATACAGGAACTAATTGAGAAGCATACAGGAAAAGAAGACGACGCTATAGAAGCGATAAAGGCGAACTAAGTCAAAGTACTTCTATAATTTTGCAAAACGAAAGTCGAAAAACCATGCGACTATCGGGACTTTAAAAAACGAGAACAGTGCTTTATTTGATGATCTAACAGACGTATCTGAAATATTAAGAGCCTAGTACGAATCATCTTTCAGTATCCCAAAAACTGACAAATTGATATGCGATAGAAACGCGTTCTTTGAAGAACTACAAGGAGAAAGTATAACGGACTTCGACTTTACGACGGATGACATTACACAGGCCATAGGGAAACTAAAAACACACTCAGCAGCAGAACCGGATAAATGCAATGCCACACTGATCAAAAACTGCAAGAATGCAATCGCTGAGACACTATACTGGATATAGAGACGATCACTAGTCACGGGAGAAATACCGGGCATCCTGAAGAGCGCGAACATAGTCCCAATATATAAAGGAGGAGATCGATCCGAGGCCAAAAACTATAGGCCAGTGTCGCTTACATCTCATCTCACTAAAATATTTGAAAGAATAATTGCACAGAAAGTCGATGACTTTTTGGAAACTCAGAAAAAATTCAATGATAACCAACATGGGTTTCGGTCAGGCAGATCATGCCGATCACAACTAATGGAACACTACAACAACATTATTGATGCACTTGAAAGTAATGAAAACTATGATGTACTATAGGGACTTTGCTAAAGCGTTCGACATGTGTGACCATGGGATCATAATACATAAACTGAAATATATGGGAATAACAGGAAAAGTAGGGAAATGGATATATAATTTCCTTAGTGAGCGGCGGCAAGTCGTTGCAGTACAAGGAGTATCTTCATCAGAATCAGAGGTCCTCAGCTCAGTATTACAAGGAACAGTAGTAGCTCCACTACTCTTCATAATCATGCTTACTGACATAGATGAGGACGTTATCAGAGACAGCACAGTAGCATCCTTTCCCGATGACACAAAGATCAGTAGAAAAATAAGAAGCCCAGAAGATATAGGATCTCTACAAAACGACATAAACAGAATCTACAAGTGGACGGAAGACAACAATATGAAGTTTAACACCGAGAAATTTCAGCTGTTACGGTACGGAAAAAGAGAAGACCTAAAATCCATGGAATATTATACCCCAAATGGACAAGAAATTCAGAGAAATTCTAGAGCAAAAAATTTAAGGGTTGTAATGACTGATGATGCAAAATTTGAAACAAAAAAAAAAGATAGCAGTAAACAGAGCAAAGAGAATAACGGGACAGGTATTGTAAACCTTTAAACGAAGGATAGGAATGTAATGATTCCTCTACTCTAAACCCTGATCATACCCAAATTGGAATATTGCTTGGTCCTAACATCCCCATATAAAAAAGAAGACATTAGACAGTTGGAAGGGACCCAGAGAAGCTTCACAGCCAAGATCAACGGATGGAAATAACTAAATTACTGGGAAAAGTTAGGCGAACTAGACCTACATTCACTGGAAGGGAGAAGAGAGAGATACACCATTATTTACACTTGGAAAACTAATGTTACTCCCGAAACAACGGTGGAAAGTAGAAATGGTAGACTGTGTCGTATTCCCAAATTAAAGGTGAGACAGGGAACATCCTTAACCCTGAAAGCAAATAGTTTTGTGGTAAGAGCACCAAAACTGTTTAATCAGCTGCCCAAAGACCAAAGAAACACGAAGGGAGTTGCAGTGGAGATCTTCAAAAGAAGATTAGACACCTGGCTTAGAACAATCCCCGATGAGCCGGGCGTACCTGTCTATGTGAGGTGGAGAGCACAAGAAACAAACTCACAACTTCACCAGGCTAACTCGAGAGGAGGGGCGACAAGCTTGACCTTCACGAAATGATATATATATATATATATATATATATATATATTAATGTAATCCAGGCTTTGAAAAAGACCAGAGTAAATAAATTTTATATTTTACACGTACAAACAACAAATTCTGTTTTCCTTCACTGCCATGACTTCTTCCCACAGTAGTAAATAACAAATAAGTAACTGTAAGTTTCTGTAACGCAGTAATTGTACGAATATTACTTGCTATTATTATTATTATTATTATTATTATTATGATGTAGCTCAGCACTTGTTTTTTTATTTTATTCCTTCTTTGTCTATAATTAAAAATTTACTCAAAGCTACCATTTCATAAGAGAATCACCGTCTATGAGCTTAAAGAATAATGTTATTTTCTTGGCTTATTTAAATTCAGATAAGCTAACCAACAACCCCATACCATTAACAGTATATAATACACACACACACACATACACACACACACACACACACACACACACACACACATATATATATATATATATATATAGGTGTATATAAAGCAATAAAAAGATGGCTAAGTTTCTGCTAAAAATACTATTTTTAATATATTCACGTGAAAGAAAACTGGCGGAAATTCTTTCTATACATGTATTTAAATTGTCGAGAAACTTTTATCAACAATCTTTCTAGTTCCAGTCATGACTAGCACCTATTTACATTTCTTCAATTAATACTTCTCTAATTTAGCGTCTGTTAGAAGCTTCCTATTTTTTTTCTCGTAATAATCCGTTCTTTTCACTTTTCATTCGTGCCAGTCATTCATACCATTTACAACAATGTACATACATACCTGTTTGTAGCAAGCTGTTCCAATTCCCAATCTTTACAATATCAAGCATACAGTTATACATCTTTGCACGAATAAACTGCTATAGCTTTATTACTTTCTCCCAGCACTGTGCTCCTGACCTGATTTTTTTTCCATATCTCATCTACCTATGAACAATTCAGCATACTCTCAAGCACACGCTTCTCTATCTATTCCTCACTACACATACGAGTACATGTATCTTATACAGTACACAACCTTTCAAAACAAGGTATAGTTTTCAACAGCGTCGGAGTTTCGCACTTGGCCCTTCCTTCCTGCATCATATACTGTATGTATATCGAGGCATTGTGGTTAACAAGCATATGCAGACAGGACATTTCAACAAGATTAAAATTAGTCAATTGTTCCTGAATATTATTCTTTATAATTCCTTATAACTCCTTCTTTATAACAACGTTAAGCTAATGTTGTACTTTCCCGCATCTTTTCTGTAAATGGGCACAACATCTGCTCAGCTACCTCTGCATAATTAATCATTTCAAGTAATAAATTACATCCTTCTTTCAGGAAACCATCCAGCTAATTAAATTAGCTAATATTCCGATGTTTACACAACAGTTGGCCGGACACTTCAAAAGCCATCCTTGTGATAAAAATGTTTACAAAAAATTATTTATATATTTCTACCAAAGTGGAGGACTTTGTAACTAGGATGACAAAGGCATACTTTGGTGCCATTTTCACGTTTACTGCCTACTAGCATCGTATTATTGTAATAGCAGAAACTGTAATACTTATTTTGTAAATTGTAGTAATGTCTAATTAAGAATTAAATGTTTGTTTATAAGAATTTAATGCTTTGTTAAATAAGAAATTTAATTATGGTTTGTGAAATTAAAAATATTAAAAATACAAATTGGCAACACCCTGAAATGGGTCTAGGGAAAAGGATGAATGGCCAAAAACGACAGTTATTGGCTTTGGCCTAATAAGGTTTTTTTTTTTTTTGCCCAAATTTGTTTTGAGTTTTGTGAAATAGTATGTGCGCTCTGGTCAGTATTTTTTGTAAACATTTTCCTCTTCTTTCTATGTTGCCCTGATAGTAACTATGTAACTATATGAATATTTGTTTCGACTGTAAAGCAATCTTTGATGAGAAGTCGCTGGAATAGATTATGAACTTGAAATTTGTTGCAACCAGTGTTAAGAAAATTATCCTTTGTTTTTCACGTAACAGCTTTGTTAGTTGAAATTTGATTATTAGTGTGAAATGTTATTTTATGCAAATGTTGTGAAAATTACAAATTTTTCTTTCGATTTTTACAAAATTATACAAAATATCTGATGTGTGGAATTTGTCATTCTAATAATTTCTTTATTCTACTTTTGAATTTGTTAAAGAGAAAAAAAATGCAAAATAAATAAATTTGTTGAATAAATAAATAAATTAGTTAACAGGAACTAAATTAAATAAATAATTTTTCCTAGTGAAAAACTTATTTTCAAGGGGGTGATGCGAGTGTAGTAATGTCTAATTGAGAATTAAATGTTTGTTTATAAGAATTTAATATTTTGTTGAATAAGAAATTTAATTATGGTTTGTGAAATTAAAAATATAAAAATACAAATTGGCAACACCCCGAAATAGGTGTAGAGAAAAGGAAGAATGCCAAAAAACGACAGTTATCGGACGGCCGTTGGCCTAATAAGGTGTTTTTTTTTTTGTATTACGATGATTTTGTAAATTTAGAATAGTCTTTCGGGTCTCTCTCTGGCTAAATGTTAACGCTAATTCGGCCCTTGCATTTCCCCGTTTGTCTAAATTGTTTCGGCATAAAATAAAAGTCAGTAAATAGTAAACAGAAGTGTATAATTTATCCCCCGTCTCCTCGCATTTTCCGAAAGTGTAATGGGTCAACCGTCGGCCCGCGTTCGTATAGAGCAGGGGTGGGGAAACCCTCGCCCGCGGGCGAAATTTCGCCACGAGCTAATTTCAATTCGCCCGCTTAGGTATTTATTATTTACTAAAAATTATTTATTTACAGCCCAGCAAATAGCTTTTTAAAATACATCTTATATACAGCGTGTCCCAAAGAAATGTATACCCACTTTGTTCGATAATACCAGCTATGAGGTTAATAAATATATTAATTTTTATATGTTTTTTAATAAAGAATTTTCTCCTGAATCTAAATATGTAATTATTTTTATTAAAAATTGAAAAACAAAAACGTTACAGATGTTTAAATTATAATTATTATTTTCGAGACTTCATGTGCGATATTTTCTAATATTTTTGCACGTATACGAGATAAGTTTGAAACCGACGGCACTGTGCAAAACTTACAAAAACAACGTTCTGGAAGACGTCGAACATCTTAGATAAAGTGTCATTTAACCAGTGGTGGGCACCGTTAACCAAAAAGTTAACTTCGTTAACCGCTAATCCGTTAACCAAAAAGTTAACTTCGTTAACCGTTAATCCGTTAATTCGTTAAACATGTAACGGAAGTTACCGATAAACCGTTAACGTTAACTTTTATTATAAAAAATGAAAAACACAATATATATAATTTAATTTTCCCTCTTCTTCTCGTTCTCCATTTTTTCCATGAGATGCATGTTGCCCTTCATGAAAATTAGCATATCAAAGTTTTCATCAGACAGGGATGATCTCTTGGCCCTCAGGATGTCCTTGCCCATAGAGAACAAACGCTCCACTGCAGCACTGGAGGGGAGGCTGTGCTGTGTTGAACTTGATGAACAAGTCCACCAACACTTGCTCACCCAAGAAGGCAGCATCTGTCAGCAAGTCCTTGGAGTTGGTCTCCAGCCAGGTCTTGACCAAGTTCTGGGCATTGCCCTTGAGTGACCTGTGGCTTCTGCTGCTCTCTTTTGTCTGGATGACAGCACTGAAGAAGTCATCCTCCTCCTCCTCCTCCTCGTTGTTGCTGCCTCCACTGTTGCTGCCCACTTCGTTGGACTGCTGCTTCATGGCCTCCTCGACTGTACCCTCCATGCTTTTCCTCACCCTGGCGACCTTGGTGTTGTCATACTTGTCCAACCAGATGATGCGAAACTTAAAAATAATAAACAAGAACAACAATTGTTTGAAGCATTCTTGAACATTTCAAGAACAAGATAAAAAATAAAATAACCCTTACCTTTGTTATTTGGAACAGATATGGCACAGAATATTCGGGAAGTAATTGCACTGAAATTTCTTCGGTCTTCACAGCAGAGATACTAAAGAGTAAACAGCCTCTGGCGCCACACGCTCACATTTACTTCTCAACGCCATCTATTATCTCATAAAGAAACTAATTCACATTGGGACTTGAAAGTACCGGCAGGATCAACCGGGTAGAAAAATAATTATGGAGATTTTAAAGATGTGGTACCTAGAAGTACCGCCAGGACATAAAGGGTTAAGGTGAAAACGCTCCCATTGTAAGACATCAATTGACTTAATTTATGTCATCAAAGTGACATGAGAATTGAAATCTTACCTGATCAGTTTTATGGTTCTTGAAATGTATCAAGGAGACTACTAATAAGGTACTCACAGACATATTATAAATATACATGACTTACTTGACAACGATTATTTTTAAATATTCACTAGCACAAACATGTTGCGCAAGAGACAGACTGCAAATGAAACGAATGTAGTTATTTGTTGTAATTGTTACATGTATATTATTGAAAGTGCCTTAAAATGCTCGTGATATTTCTTGAAAGAAGTTGAAACATTCAACTCAAATGGCAAATCTTTCCGCCTGATTTTACAGTCGACCATGTTTTGCTCAAACCAATGCCATAAATAACTACCATATTTGGTAACACACAAATTGTGGCGACGGAAACAAATATATCGCCTGATTTTGCACTGAGGAAATGGAAATTCGTTCATCACTATTAACAGTGGCGGATTAATTGCGCACCTGCTCAGCACTGAAAATAATAAAAACTTTTAAACGTTTATTTATGAATTTTTTGGGTTAACGGACTTGAGTTAACGGAAGTTAAATGTAACGGAAGTTAATTAGTCCGATAATGATTTTCAAAGTTAACTTAAAAGTTAAATCGTTAACGAAAAATTTAACTTCGTTAATTAACGATTAACGGATTAACGGTTTGTGCCCAGCTTTGCATTTAACCATGGAATTTCTAAATTTTTTGAATTAACTAATAATTACAACATTTATGCTTCAATATCAACACTAAACATAAGTATCTCAAAACAGTCGGTTAAAATATTAGAAAATATCGCACATGAAGTCTCGAAAATAATAATTATAATTTAAACATCTGTAACTTTTTTGTTCTTCAATTTTTAATAAAAATAATTACATATTTAGATTCAGGAGAAAATTCTTTATTAAAAAACATATAAAAAGTAATATATTTATTATCCTCATAGCTGGTATTATCGAACAAAGTGGGTATACATTTCTTTGGGACACGCTGTATATATGCTTAAAATTTGCCAGACGCCCGCGGAGGTGTTTATGTTATCGATTTTCGCCCTTGGTACTGAAAAGTTTCCCCACCCCTGGTATAGAGACAGAGAAAACGAGTGATAATAGAAAGTAAAGTAAATAATGAATTATGAAAGGGGGGAATGGGAATCACTACAAAATAATTTTAGTTTATTAAACATTTGATTATCTGTATTATATATCTAGTGAAGTAGTGGTAGGAGTTCTAGCTTTCTGAGAAGATTTTCACTCCAGCCACAGGTTCGAGCAAACACCTCATCTGTCCAGGTGTTGTAACTAAAAATCTAGCTCATTTCAAGTACCGTAACAGTATTAGGCCTACAATACAATAAAATGTTGCTACACAGCTTCATTTCCTTATTGTTGCTAAAGCTTAATACGGAAACAAAAAAGAAAAAAAAGATTGAAAGAAATTCAAGTTTTTAATTTGGGATGTATTGGTGAAGGAAAACACACACACACACACACACACACACACACACACACACACACACAGGATTTCTTTGCAGGTTATTCAGAGTGTAGGGCTGTAGGTTGGTATCTAATGTTTTAATAACTATGCATTCTCGTGAGACTAGAAGTAGAATCATTAGGTTTAACTGAGTTTAGCCAGTATTTTGGTCTCTCGAATTATGACAATTTATCTTATGCAAGCATATTTTAAATATTAGTAAACACATTTAATATGGAAAAAATGTAATGTGATTATGAATACGAGTCTTTTTGCCTTACTATAATCTTACGACCATATTTAGGATTTTGTGCAGAGATTGCATATTTCAAGCATCATCATTATTATTATTATTATTATTATCATTAAGATCATAAAACTAAAACATAATTTTTCCCTAAATTAAAGTATTGAATCTCTATTTAAGATCGCTGTGGGGACGAAACCAAAACACACTTGAGGTGTTTCACGTGTAATACTTAATAAATAATGAAGAGAATCTAACTTCAACCATTAAGTATAATGTTAATTGGATATTATTACTCAGCGAGCAGAACTTGTGAATTGCGTTTGTCACAGATTCATGACCAAAATGTTCTAAATCTTAAGAATTGTAATCTTTCGGAACTAATGTGAAACCTTATGCTATTTTGGAGCAAATGAGACATTATTAATTTATAAATAAATAATGTATTACAGGAGACATATTATTATTTATCTTTGTGATTATTACATAAAACTATAATAACAATTATAATGATAATGATAATAATATTAATGATAATAATAATAACTATACCGGCTTAATAAATTGTTGCCAATAAACAAATATTGTGATTATAATTATGACTATGTATGGTCTGTAGCAATACCATATCACCCTAAGTTAAAGTTTCAGGAATTAAACTAAGTTATACTTCAGTAGCCACAGTAAGCTACTGTGCCGAAATAAAACTGTAAACCACCTATAATAATCAATCAGATTGTGGATCACCCCAAAGAAGGTCCTTCCTCCTCAAAGAATATACCTGTAATGTGATGTAGTAGTTTTAGACTCGATGGAGTCACCTAACGAGAATAGTTATAAAATTTCAAAGATTAAATTAATTTCAATATTTTATTCCTTTTCCGAAACTGTCAAGGTTTTATATGGTAAAAGAAGAAAGTTAAGTACCTAGTATAATCCACGAATGAGGAATTTGCCAGAAGTGTTGCGCATATTCTTAAAAGAGTAGTGATCCTATTCCTAAGTATTAATAAGATGACGCTAATACCTATAGGGTAGCTACTTTGTACTAGGAAGATCATATGTAATTAACTACCCGGTCAGCCCTTTTGGGGAACTAACATGTAAAATCTAACAGGCTTTTCTTAGAATTTATTTTATAACTTCAGTTATGATATTGATTATACGAGTATTTTAAATCAAAGGTTAACTTATGCAATAGAATTAGCCTAGTCTAATTCATTTTAGGATTCTCAGGTATTTTAGTAGTGAATATCGATCAGAGAGTAAAGACATCTAGGTAATGAATAAAGTAGTAGGACCCCCCAGGCTCTTTTAGTGATAATTCTGATTCTGTACTGACATTTAATAATTGCTGGCACTTGTCCCATAGAAACAAACAAACAAACAAACGCTTTATTTCAGACTCAACAGGTACAAACATTGTACAAGTGGGCCGATTAAGAGATAGGTATCTGGAGCACTGACTAAGTCGGCCAGTGAATCACTGTGCATAATGAACGTACAATTGCCTACGCCATTGCTTCCAGATTTGAGATTTATAAAATATATCGGCGCCCAGTCCACTAATCATGGCTTCTATTATCTTATTGACTGGCTCACCAAGCCTAGTGATAAATCTAAATACAAAATTCCGAATGACACTGGCACAGTTAGGCACACCTTATTGACTACAAACAGCATACTGGCACTAGAAGGAGCACACATTTATAAATCTTGGGGTTCTTAATAAACTAAAAATATTATTATATGCAACATATAATTTTCTCAAATTATGCATCCTGTAGTTCCACCACAAATGAGTTGTATACGTTGGAGTACAAAAAGTTTTGAATAAAATCAATTTAACATCTAATGTACACACGTGAAATTTTCTAACCAAACATTTCCCTGAGCATACAATTGTCTACATTGCCTTAGAAGAACAGTCATCTGAAAGACTATCAGTTAGTATGTGGCCAAGATACTTAGTCTGGGTCACTTCTGACAGCACCATACCATTCAATTGAAATTCAGGAAATTTTATATATTTGTAGGCCTTGGTCCTCATAATCATAACATGACTTTTAGCAGGATTGTATTTTATCTCGTTATCCATTCCATACCTTTTACACACCTTCAAAAGTGTGCTGAAGCCTTTTACAGATGGAGAAATAAGAACTAAATCATCTGCATACGTCAGATGATTAACAAGCATTGTACCAATAGAGCAGCCTATTTACAGGTGTTCAGCGCAGCAGTTAGATTATCCATATAAACAATGAATACGTAGGGGGATAATATCCCTCCCTGCCTGACACCATTGGTCACAGAGAATGACTTTGAATTAACCCCACCCCGTCTTACAATCATTGTCTGGTGATTATACCAGAATATTAATATACGGACCAAGTAAACAGGTACATTACGATTTACAAGTTTCAGGAAAAAATTTTCATGATTAACACGATCAAATACCTTAGGGGCATCCAGGAAACACAAAAATACATTACCATCTAGAATTTGGTGTTTACAGACTATTTCCTCCAAGGCACACACGCACACACACACACACACACATATCAGTACTGTGTTTCTTTTTGAAGCCAAATTGGCTATCACTAGTATACAGGTAACATTCAAGTCTATTAATGAGTATATATTCAAACACTTTAGTCATAATACTGGGCAAGGCTATAGTTATCGCTACTGTTGATTTTACCCTTTTTATCTTTTAGTACTAGTACCAAAACAACGGATAACATTGTACCCGACAAAACACCATGTATCACTAAACCTGTAAAGCGTAAAGATAACAGAGGCACTAATCCGTCGTTACTAAATTTCAGATGCTCAGCAGAAATACCATCAATACCACATGATTTGTTACAACCTAAACATTTTATTGCTTGTTTTGTCTCAAATACACTAACTCTTATATCTGGACTATAGACAGCACTACAATTAATATTATTGTTCTTATGTACTGTTCTTATGTACAGAGTTGAATAACTCACTGTAGTGATCCTTCCATAATTTGACTGTATTCTCAGTCCCAGTTATATTATTCATTGTTTTTAATTCTTACCAGAAGTTTCTTAGATTCTTACTGGCAAGCTTTCTAGCCAGAGCATCCCTGTTTAACTCATCCCATGATTTTTTATATACCTTAATGCCTACTTGAACCTGGCATTAGCTCTGTTTTGTTGTAATACAGGGCCTTGCCCTGGCTTCCCTTGTTCACACCACATAAGGTGTATAGTTTTTCTCCAAAGGTATTTAAGTCTAGGCTAGCATTAGTGAGAGAGGAAACAATCTGTTTATACATATCTTTAAATTCAAAAATATGTGTTTGAATTCTACAGTTTACATCCTGACAAGCTAGAGTAACCGTATTTAAATACTTTTGCCAGCAAAAAATATTCAGTAGACTAAACTAAAATGAAAGATGGTAATTGTTACAACACTAGCACGCGAACATTTTTTAATATATTGGATTACCGTACAAATGAACTGACAACCAGCTTGGGTAACTGTAGACTTGACTTAGCGAGAGAGAAAGTAACTGAAGCATATTTATGAACAAAGCAATACGGGTGTAATGTTGTAGAGTAAACCTGAATCTGAAATGCCAAATCAAATAAAAAATCAATAATCCACTTTTTTTATGTTTTCTGTTAAAATTATCGTTATATGGTTGGGTGCTGGATGGTCTAATAGGATTTATTGTATGTATTTTACAAGAATACTTCATAGCTAGAGTCAAAAGTTTAAGGGTCTGGTAAGTATATGCGGAAATTATTTTCATTATTAGGAATTTTGTTATATGCCATTTAGAAGTGTAGACAAATTTCAGTCAACTCTTATATTGTTGTTTTAAAAACTAATTTCATTTGAGGTCTTTAATCGGAATTAAGCTGGCTTCAAATGCTCAATTAATTAGCCTTCCTTTGTCGTTACACTGTACTCCCTCTTCACAACATTTATGTATTTACAATTATAATTTTAATAATAATAATAATAATAATAATGGAAATATTATCACACAACATACTAGTTTATATAACCAAAATAAAAAATATTGTAAACATTCTCTATAAAACTTCTGAACAGTAGCTGCTGCTAATCAAATAAGTAAGGGCTACCTACATCTAAATCTACATGTAACCCCTGGAGTTTTGGAAAGGAGTGCATGAGAGAAATGCAAGATAGGAAATATACATCTATTCCAGGGATAGCTTAAGCAGCTTTACCTACTTCACAAAGATTTTTAGGCCATCTTATGTCAAACTAACTGCTATATAGTGCATGTTTAATATAGTTTCCTTAATAAAAATAAGTCACACCAAAAAGTTTCACATCTCAACTTGTATACGCTTCAAACAGCGCAGTATTTGTTCAAGAAATTAAAATACAAATTACTAATGGAAATGAAACTGTTCTATATTTGATTCTATGAACACTTTTGATTAAAAAATACATACAATTTATGTCATCAAAATATCATGCATAAACTCACATTCATGAAAGCGCCTAACTTTTTCTTAACAGTAACTAAGTAGTTATTATTTACTAGTGATGTAGGTCACATCCGCATCCGCATCCGCATCCGCGGAACATCCGCACATTTTCTCGCATCCGCACCCGCATCCGCACTTTGGACTGCGGATGTCGTGCGGATGTGGACCGTTGAGATAAAATGTCATTAATAAGCGGAAATTATCAAATTCTACTATATTAATAGAACTAGTTCATTGTGCGCAAAAGTGATGCAAGCGACAAGACGAGAGGCTGTTCTTGTATGAAGTTACTCTCTTGCAACCTACTTAGATCCACGTTACAAAGCTAAGTTATTTTCACCTAGTACATTAGAACGAGTTAAATCATCACTTGGCAAAGCAGTTGAAGAGCTTCAATCTCTTGAATCTGTCGCTTCACCACCCACCAAAAGAATAAAAGTTTCAGTGACAGAACCAACACCTTCAACAAGCAAATCTATCACAGAATCTGTCTCTCAGTTTCTTGAGTCAAGCAGCAATGACGAGACCTACGCGATGTCAAAAGATGTAGTAAAAATGATCGAGAGCTATCACCAAGAAAAACGCCTGGCTGCATGTGACAATCCTATTAGTTGGTGGAAAAATACGCAGAATATCTATCCATACTTGAGTAAACTTGCAAGGAAACATTTAGCCTGTCCTCCAACAAACGTACCAAGCGAGAGATTATTTAGCAGTGCTGGATTAATATATGATGAAAAGAGAAACAGACTGGCAACAGAAAAGGCAGAAAAATTAATGTTCCTTAAGCATAACCTTCCTATAATTAAGTTTGAACATTAAACGATGAACATCTTAGTTTACTTTATTTTAATTACTCATTTATAAATATGCCTAATAAAACTTTAAACTTAATATAAATAGTTATCAAGCTAATTAAAGATCTCTTTCTATAAGGGTGGAGGTTGGGGAAAGAGGTCGGTGGGGTGCATTTGAGTTGGGTTCACGTCCCGCATCCTGGTAACACAATTATGGTTTCTAATTGTGGCTGAAACTCAACAAAATATAACGAATTTATTTGCAGACGAATTCACTAATTGATTTCTATATTAGTTAGATGCTTGATATTATTTTATATGTTCAGAGAAAAGTACAACAATTATTGTACAATTAATCAATTATACTACATTATAGCTACAGCTCTCTCTATACAGTATAATAACTTATTATATACGTTAAACACAACAATTCTCGAATATATCCTAAAAAATAACGAAAATGTAGACATCCGCATCCGCATCCGCGGATGTTGAAATCAAACATCCTCATCCGCATCCGCATCCGCGGATGTTGAAATCAAACATCCTCATCCGCATCCGCATCCGCGGATGTTGAAATCAAACATCCTCATCCGCATCCGCATCCGCGGATGTGAAACAAATGACATCCGCTACATCACTATTATTTACCACATCATATTACAAGTTACACCAGACCTACTTATCTCTTATAGCGCAATTATATCAACTCCAAAAGTGTCCTACATAACTTATCACTATTTATAAACCCATCGTTTTCTTTAAACTAACTAAGTAGCTGCCATTTACCACATCATATGGCAAGTCACAACAGACCTACTGGTCTCTTATAGCACAATTATATCAACTCCCATAGAGTCCTGCATAACATGGCACTATTTACACAATTTATAGCTTTTTATCATATGTGAAAACATCTAACACTGTATAATTCTTCTACTCGATGGTTTAAAAAAGGACTTCTGTTAGATCGGGTATGATAAAATAAATTATCACTTCATCACCATCACCATAGAGATAAGGGTAAGATTTAGTTGCTATGCGCAAGAATATAGTGTAGTGATTATATCAAGCTACAGAAGAAATAAAATTAAGTCTTTCTAAGGTATTAAGTTGAACATGAGAACTCTGTAATATTTTCGGATGGTCCATGAAAGGATATATTAGACTCATACAAATGCAAATAATGTAAGTTTAGAACTTAGATATAGCATGTGAAATTAATTTATAACATATTTTTAAACAACAGTGCTAAAAAAAATATGTAGTCGTTCAATTCGCTGAAGACTGGAAGTACAAAAAACTTTCTCTCTATATGATTTGTTAAATAGTACCTCCTTAGTTAGGTTTGAGGAAAATTGCTACTTTGATGAATGAGGGAGATGTATTGTAAATATGTGACTCTAGTATTAAGCTGAGAGAATCCTCTTCCTTTACTGTATTTTCTCAAGAACCTACCCAACTCTTTCTTATTAAAACTCGACTCTTTGATACTTAATTTTATTTTTTTAGCCTGAAAGCTCACAAATGTTAATTTTTTTCGGTACTTTTGCATTATCCTCCCAACACTAATTTTTTTTTATAATGGAAGGAAAATAAAGTACGTTAGCAAAACACTTTTCTAACGCCTGCGGCGGGCTGTTTTTAACCAAACCTAACCTAACCAAACCTAACCTAATCCCAACACTAATTTTTTTATAGTGGAAGGAAAATAAAGTACCATAACCAAAACCAAACCAACATTATATAAAAAAATTAGTGTTGGGAGGATAATGCAAAAGAACCATTTTTTCTTAATTTTTATTGCATCTTCTGCTACAGTTTCACTCATTTTAAACAATTTCACTATTCAAAGTAGCTAAATATTTAGAAAAACTTGTATTACACCTTTTCAAACAATTTTCTGAGAATTTAATAATTCCTTAAAATAGTGTTGACTCGTCCTGTCTTATCAGCTTAGTTTAAGAACTGCTAAAATCCAGTGTATTAAAATGCTATTTTCGTAAAGCAATACATCTGCACACTTGTATAGGCGCGCTAAATTTAATTACACCGGCTTTCTTAACATCAGATATCGGGGTTGGGCCAATTAACTTTCAATATTAACTAGTTAAGTTAATTTGGGGATCTTACCAACTAGGTTAAGTTATGTTAGCACATATTTTGAAAATTAAGTAGTTAAGATAATTTGACAAGTTGACTAGTTAAGTTATTCAATTAGCTTTTGCTTTCTTGGAAGTAGTCCGTAAAACCACCGTTATACCTAGCCAGTCGTGATATTTTATATTTAACACACAGAATTGACAGAAGAATGCTTGTTCATAGATTGGAGTGAAGTAAATCTAAGTGAAGGAGGTTAGAGCACACTCAAAGAATAAAGGAACTGGTACTGAGAGAATCATCTTTTCAATCCTACAGTGCATATTTAGCGAACTTATGTTTGGGGTGAATCCTAGGTGTGGGAATCCCATACATTTGGCTGTTTCCTTTGTGTGTGTGTGTGTGTGTGTGTGTGGGTGTGCACTCGCATAAAATTATACACATTCAATATATACATAAATATGTACGTGTACAAATAATCTAGGAAAAAGCTAATGAGGTCGTAAATTTACAAAATAGCAAAGCTGTTAGGATTTTAATCGTCATATTCATAACCAATAGAATCAAATTCGTGAAGTTTCTCTCAAAATCTAGGTGGATAGTGAACTTAAAATAAGTGTAGAGGTCTCAGTGACTTTAAGTTTTGTATGAAATTACGTTTTAATGTGATGGTGGAATGAAGCGAGATAAGTACGCTTTGTTTTTATTTATAATCTAAATTTCCTTACCGAGTTGCTTCTAAAAAAATATTTCGGTCTTAAATGATTGGGCTTCCGAAATCACCATCTTATATAAGGAACCAATTGTTTTGAATGACATCACATTTCCAAAAAATTTGCGGGTAGACCTTAAAGTCAAACACGGCGACTTTCAGTTTTGAACTTTTTATTGAATTCGATTTTTGTACTTTCATATCCACCACTTTCCATGAAAAAGGTTTGAGCTGTGTGCTTTGTATTACTACAATTCTAAAGTAATTAAGATATAATATTGTTACAGATCATACATAGTCATAATTATAATGACAATATTTGTTTATTGGCAATAATATATTAAGCCGGTATAGTTATTGTTATTATCATTAATATTATTATCATCATCATTATTATTGTTATTATAGTTTTATGTAATACATCACAAACATAAATAATAATGTCTCCTGTAATACATTATTTATTTATAAATTAGTAATGTCTCATTAGCTCCAAAATAGCATAAGGTTTCACATTAGTTCCGAAAGATTACAAATCTTAAGATTTAGAACAGTTTGGTCGTGAATCTGTGACAAACGCAATTCACAAGTTCTGCTCGCTGACTAATAATATCCAATTAACATTATACTTAACGGTTGAAGTTAGATTCTCTTTATTATTTAAGTATTACACGTGAAACACCTCAAATGCGTTTTGGTTTCGTCCCCACAGCGATCTTAAATAGAGAGATTCAATACTTTAATTTAGGGAAAAATTATGTTTTAGATTTATGATCTTAATGATAATAATAATAAATAATAATAATAATAATGCTTGAAATATAAGGGTGTCAGGAAATGATTGCCCCCCCCCCTGTACAGAAGAAACTGAAAGGAATAGAAAAAAACAGACAAAACCACGCGAAAGAGCGTTTAATTTTGAATAAAAAACACTTGTTTTAATATCGGGTGTTGCCCCCATTTGCAGCTCTGACGGCCATTAATCGACGGGGGTATGATCCCAGAAGTATCTCAAAGAGATCGGTATCATGACTCATTTCTTCAAGGACTTCGTTGATCTTTGCAGTCATAATTTCTGTTCAATACCGATTCTGAATGGGTTGTTCCAGCATTAAGGACTCCACCCGATCCTTCATGATGGATCCGACATGTTCACAGACATTAAGATCGGGAGAATTGCCAGGCCATTCATTATTTCCGAAAAAATCAATGTTATTGTCCTTAAGCAGTTTTTGAGTCGCAAGTGCTTTCATACAGGGGGCTTTGTCGTGAAGAAAGGTTGCCTGTTCAACATCCAAAACACACTCGGGGTCTTTCAAAAACGGAATTACATGTTGGGCTAAAATTACATTTCGAAAATAAGGCCCATCCCAACTGGTTCCTCTTGGTTTGATAACCCAGATGAGCTTCCGAATAGAGAACATAATGAAAACACCCACACATGCTGGATTTTTTACTATTTCTCGATACTTCTGGTCGTCTGGGACTTCATCAGGAGTTGTTGCCCAAACCCGATCATTCTGAAAATTTGGTTTTCTGGAGACATAAACGAAGAATTCATCGCTGACAACCAAGTGAAGGAAATCGTCTTCCTGTCCATTCCTCAAGATAATCACAAAACCATAGCCGATCTTCAATATTAAGATCACTCTTCCGTGGCTTAGCTATTTCATGCCAAGCACTCAAGCCTTGGTGAACTCGAAATTGATGCACAAGTTGCCGATTGACTATCTTACCACGACGGATAAGTATCTCTTTCGCTACCTCAGAGCAGCTCTTCTTTCGGCGCCGTGATGCAGCAAGCACAATGTCTTTCGATTCTTGAGATAATTTCTCCGGTCTTCCTCCTCGAAATTCTGTTTCACAATCTTCAGGATTCTTATTCCAATTCCTTTCGACAAAGTCTTCTGATCTTTTTAATCTCTCAGCCACCCAGTGTCGAGTTATGAAAGTTGCACCAGCTTCCTTTGCTTCAGGAAATATGACAGCTCGAATGCGATCAAGAACTCGCTTTTTCTCTGAATCGTTCAAAATAGATGATGCCATGGTTTCTGTGGGGAAAAAAATGGTAAGAATTAAAATCACAGGAATAGAATATAATGGGTTTTATTCAGATTTTAACGCTCTTTCAAGTGGTCTCGCCGGTTTTTATCTATCTCTTCTAGTTTTTGCTCTACAGGGGGGGGCAATCATTTCCTGACACCCCTACAATCTCTGCACAAAAACCTAAATATGGTCGTAAGATTATAGTAAGGCAAAAAGACTCGTATTCATAATCACATTACATTTTTTCCATGTTAAATATGTTAACTAATATCTAAAATATGCTCGCATAGGATAAATTGTCATAAGTCTAGATACCAAAATACTGGCTAAACTCAGTTAAACCTAATGATTCTACTTCTAGTCTCACGAGAATGCATAGTTATTAAAACATTAGATACCAACCTACAGCCTTACACTGAATAACCTGCAAAGAAATCCTGTGTGTGTGTGTTTTCCTCCAACAATACATCCCAAATTAAAAACTTGAATTTCTTTCAATCTTTTGTTCCTTTTTTGTTTCCATATTAAGCTTTAGCAACAATAAGGAAATGAAGCTGTGTAGCAACATTTTATTGTATTGTAGGCCTAATACTGATACGGTACTTGAAATGAGCTAGATTTTCAGTTACAATACCTGGACAGATGAGGTGTTTGCTCGAACCTGTGGATGGAGTCAAAATCTTCTCAGAAAGCCAGAACTCCTACCACTACTTCACTAGATATATAATACAGATAATCAAATGTTTAATAAACTAAAATTATTTTGTAGTGATTCCCATTCCCCCTTTTATAATTCATTATTTACTTTACTTTTTATTATCACTTCTGTTTACTATTTAGTGACTTTTATTTTATGCCGAAACAATTTAGACAAACGGGGAAATGCGAGGGACGAATTAGCGTTAACATTTAGCCAGAGAGAGACACGAAAGATTATTCTAAATTTACAAAAACATCGTAATACAAAAAAAAACACCTTATTAGGCCAACGGCTGTCCGATAACTGTCGTTTTTTGGCATTCTTCCTTTTCTCTAGACCCATTTTGGGGTGTTGCCAATTTGTATTTTTATATTTTTAATTTCACAAACCATAATTAAATTTCTTATTTAACAAAATACTAAATTCTTATAAACAAACATTTAATTCTCAATTAGACATTACTACATTCGCATCACCCCCTTGAAAATAAGTTTTTCACTAGGAAAACATATTTATTTCATTCAATTTCTTTTAACAAATTAATTTATTTATTCAACAAATTTAGTTATTTTGCATTATTTTTCTCTTTAACAAATTCAAAAGTAGAATAGAGAAGAAATTATTAGAATGATAAATTCCACACATCAGATATTTTGTATAATTTTATAAAAATCGAAAGAAAAATTTATAATTTTCACAACATTTGCATAAAATAACATTTCACACTAATAATCAAATTTCAATTAACAAAGCTGTTACGTGAAAAACAAAGGATAATTTTCTTAACACTGGTTACAACAAATTTCAAGTTCACAATCTATTCCAGCGATTTCTCATTAAAGATCGCTTTACAGTTGAAACAAATATTCATATAGTTACATAGTTACTATCAGGGCAACATAGAAAGAAGAGGAAAATGTTTACAAAAAATACTGACCAGAGCGCACATACTATTTCACAAAACTCAAAACAAATTTGAGCAATAATCACACCCTTTCACTTATAATTTCATTACATAATAATCAGTGTACCTTAATTTCTGGACGTTGTGTAGATAACAATCCGCAAAGTTCACAACGGACTTAAACTTTCAACCGCAGCTCTCCTGCTCACTTCGCTAGAATGCAAGGGGTTGCATCACCATGCAACAGATCAGCACGCTTGAGGTTCCGCTCTCTCTTCAAAAATGGCGAAAAAAAGAACAAGAGAGACGTCCAATTGTAAGAGGATCAGGAGATGGAGATGTACTGAAAGTGGAACCACGCACTGGAATTGGACTGAATTTGCAATTCTAGAAGTCGACGAAGAAACATTTTTATCACAAGGACGGCTTTTGAAGTATCCGGCCAACTGTTGTGGTGAAAATTGAAATATTAGCTAATTTAATTCGTTGGATGGTTTCATTAAAAAAATATGTAATTTATTACTTGAAATGATTAATTATGCAGAGATAGCTGAGTAGATGTTCGGCCCACTTACAGAAAGGATGCGGGAAAGTACAACAACATTAGCTTAACATTGTTGGTATGTAAGATACTAGGAGGAGTTATAAAGAATAATATTCAGGAACAATTGACTAATTTTAATCTTGATGAAATGTTCCTATCTGCATATGCTTGTTAACCACAATGCCTCAATATATATATACAGTATATGATGCAGGAAAGAAGGGCCAAGTGCGAAACTCCGATGCTGCTGAAAACTATACCTTGTTTTGAAAGGTTGTGTACTGTATAAGATACATGTATGTGTATTGTGTAGTGAGGAATAGATAGAGAAGCGTGTGCTTGAGAGTATGCTGAATTGTTCATAGGTAGATAAGAGATGGAAAAAGATCAGGCAAGGAGCACAGTGCTGGGAGAAAGTAATAAAGCTATAGCAGTTTATTCGGGCAAAGATGTATAACTGTATGCTTGAGATTGTAAAGATTGGGGATTGGATCAGCTTGCTACAAACAGGTATATATGTACATTCTTGAAAATGGTATGATTGACTGGCTCGAATGAAAAGTGAAAAGAATGGATTATTACGAGAAAAAATAGGATGCTGCTAACAGACGCTGAATTAGAGAAGTGTTATTTGAAGAAATGTAAATAGGTGCTAGTCATGACTGGAACTAGAAAGATTGTTGATAAAAGTTTCTCTACAATTCAAATACATATATAGAAAGAATCTCCGCTAAAAATGGTACACCCTAAGAAAATTCAACAGCCAGTTTTCTTTCACGTGAATATATTAAAAATAGTATTTTTAGCAGGAACATAGCTATTTTTTTATTGCGTTTAAATATATATATATATATATATATAATATATATATATATATAATGTATGTGTGTGTGTGTGTGTGTGTGTGTGCGTATATGCGTGTATACGGGATGGGGTTGTTGGTAAGCTTATCTTAATTTAAATAAGCCAAGAAAATAACATTATTCTTTAAGCTCATAGACGGTGATTCTCTTATGAAATGGTAGTTTTGAGTAAATTTTTAATTATAGACAAAGGAGGAATAAAATAAAAAGACGAGTGCTGAGCTACATAATAATAATAATAAAAATAGCAAGTAATATTCGTACAATTACTGCGTTACAGAAACTTACAGTTACTTATTTGTTATTTACTACTGTTGAAAGAAGTCATGGCAATGAAGGAAAACAGAATTTGTTGTTTGTACTTCTAAAATATAAAATTTATTTACTCTGGTCTCTTTTAAAGACTGGATTAAATATATATATATATATATATATATATATATATATATATATATATATATATATATATACCTTCCTTCGCCAAAACAATTTTGTAGAATCGCTTCTGCACTTTTTCCGTCAGAAATACAACAATGATTACGACTCGTAGATCTGAAACTAATTGTTAATAAAGGCTAAGAAAATAATTTAAGATAAATAGTTAATTATACTACTACTACTAATATAATAATAATAATAATAATAATAATTATTATTATTATTAGTGGTAGTAGTAGTATTCTTGTTAGAGAAAATAAAACTTCTATACGACTCTGAAAACAGCTGACAGAAATGTACCAAAATGAGCTTAACAGAAGTATACATATACGAGTATATAACAACATAATAGTAATAATAATCTATACTATAATAAGAGAGCTGTCCGTCCGTCCGTCTGTCCGTCCGTCCGTCTGTCCGTCCGTCCGTCCGTCCGTCCGTCCGTCACACTTTCAGAAATTGTGAGAAAAAATTGTGAGAAAAAAATTCAGAAATTGTATTACGGGCGGCAATGTGAAGCTCAAGATTTTCATGACTTCTTTTCTGTAGTTTAGCCTGTCTGTTTGTCTGTTTGTGAAATTTATCCCGGGCAGTAATGGGGGAAGGGTGGGGGTGGGGGTAATGGGGAGGGGTGGGGATATTGGGGGAGGGGTTAGCCCCCAAGTTGCATGAATGGGGGTGAGGAGGTTTTGGGAGATACCAGATTCAGAAATGTTGACACAATGTGAAGCTCAAAATTTTCACAGCTGCGTTCTTTTCTGTAGTTTAGCCTGTCTATCCGTCAGCGAAGCGACGGGAACTGTACTAGTAATAATAATAATAAATAATAGTGTTTAATTGGATAATTAGAGGTAAAAAAACAGATTTGATGGATGAATAATTAAAACATTAGTTTATCCGCTTCATAAAATATTTGACTTCAAAATTGGTTTAGTATGAGGTGTCGCTATAATTGAAAATTAGATGTAATTTATTTTAATTTAGTTAATATTTTTATTATTCTAATTTCATATAATACAAATATTAATTCAGAAATTTGTATAGGTGTTGAATCATAATTAATCTGATTTTTGCTTTTGGCAACATCTATATTTAACCTGAAGGAAGAAATAAATGTATTCGTCTAGCGATATGGTGAAAATGGCTCCGAGAACACGACGCAAGTTGCTGTATGTTTTGAGACCCATACATCCTCTCGTATAGGTCTATTTCTGTCTATTAAACCCTTTCTAATGCATGAAATATTTATTTTAAGTTTTCGTCTGTTCAATCTATATTGTTTAAGGGTATAAGGGTCAAAATTTAATGTCAAGCTCTGTAATCATAAGGCAACTCTGCTATTTGATTTTTACCCTCTTCCTGTAAAGTATATATATATATATATATATATATGTGTAAAAACGAACAATGAATAACTCCTGCATCCATATAATTCTTATATTCATTCATATAATTCTTATGTTCATTCGTATACATCTTATATTTATATAATCCTTATATTCTTATTCATATATTCATTTTTACATATCAAACCCAAAATCGTATCAGGCTGACACGAGTTTGGATAAAACTTTGATTTGCTTTCTATTTTATAATTGGTGAATTATTTCTCTTTAAACAACTTGATCATTTTCGTACACTTAGCTTAATAATGTAATCTTGTTCATTTCCTGTATACATCCTCTCTTTGTTGTAAAAGATGAAGTCATGTCCTGCTTAACGTTTAATTTTTAATCTTAAGCCTATCATTTTTGCCCATGTGCATGTTTGTTTGTAATTCGTGATCGGAAGGCATATTTCAACTTCCATTTTTAGTTAACTCGGCAGATCATGATAACATCAGGTCTGTCAATATGCGGTTTAAAATAAAAATATGACTTCCTCTTGCTTAACAGTTTAGACATTGCTTCAGCAAAAATATTAGTTTTGTCTTTAAATGTTTTGTAAAGTAAATCAGTCTATTGAGAATAATAAAAACAAAACAAAACAGATTAGCATTAAATAATAATGACGTCAGTAGGACGTTCAGTATAAAAGCCCATAAAATTTCGCCAATATTCATTCTGACTAGACTGATCTAACGTAGAGGCTGAACATTACCTGTAACATTTTAGCAGTAAATTACCGTAAGAAAAAATCTTTATCTTCTTCTACGAGCTTGCTCTCTTCAGAGAACATAATCTTAAATAGAGAAAAATAATTTCCTGATACGTTACAAGAAGAATCGGGGAACCTTCAGCGAATTTAGTAAGCCCCACAGAATCCTCCGATCCACCATAAGAAGAAATCGGAGAGTAGTATACGAGAAACTTCTGCGATTTCATATAAGGTACAAGAGTAATAAATCCGTTGCTGCCACCTAACCAGAACCCCCGTCAACTTCGAACCAACCAAGGCCACAGACGGAGGGGTTAACAACTGGCGACCTTTGCATCCAGGATTCTTCCAGTCTTCCAGTCCCTGGAACTAGAACCAACACTCAGTTGACTGGCGTGTCACGACTCCAAGTTCTCCACGCCCATTCTTCATCCAGGAACAAGTGGCCAACAAGACACGTCTTCAAGACACGTCTCCAAGGATTTTGCCGTAGGTATCTTGTTAAGTACAAATCCTTTTTTCACATTTTTGTGAAGTCAGTATTATTACAGTTAATAATTAGTATCAAGCCAGAATTAACAAAAAACACAGTGAACATTCCATACACCAGTGATACAGTTCTTTTTATTGAAACCTAGTTATTTTCACCATTATATTTAGTATAGAATCATTTTATTTAATGTGCCAATCATAATATTACCGTACATTCATGTACATTCGAGTGAAATTTTGTTTAAATTTTTTTATTATTTTGTTTACAATTTTTTTTCAAATTATTGAATTAAAATGACTTGCAATTATTGTACATTATTTGATAATAAAAACCCACTGTAATAGACAGTTTATTTCCACAACAGTTTCGATGCCCACTGGCATCCTCTTCGGGTGGATACAGAAAAACGAATGAACCAAAAACAAGAGAGAAAACAGTCCAGGGACCATTAAGAAATTCGCACCTACGTTAGATCCCGTTCTCCCGACACTGGAAGGGCATTTTTATTAAAGGGACCCGCTTATAAGTACATTCGCACAAATTTAAAACTATCTTCTTGTTCTATACATACAGATTCTATTATTTTTTTTATATATAATTACTACATTTATTATTAAATTTATTACATTTAATATTGCATTATTATTTATTACAGAAATTATAAATTTATTATTACATTGATTATTACATTGTTGTTTATTGTACGGGGCTCCAATAAACCTTAGCCCCCAGCCCATGGCCTAAACCATTAGAGGTACAGTAAAACTAAACATACCTTACAAAAGAGAATTTAATCCTGCATTTAATGAGAAACAATTCAAACTTGGTGTTCCCGCCATTGGCTTCCAAGACAGCCTGAATTCGCTTTGGGTGGCTTGCCAAAAGTGACGTGAATAGAACTTGATCGTTACGCAAATTTGCTAAAACAGTTTCAATGTTTTGCGTCATTGTATCCTTCGAAAATCGATTTGCTGCAGGTTCTTGAAACAAGACACATTCAACCTTGTCCTTTATAACTGATCCAATGTGTTCACAGACGTTCAGGTCAGGAGAATTTCCTGGCCATTCTTCATTTCCAAAGAAATCGATCTCATGGTTCCGCAACAACTGTTGAGTGGCTAATGCCTTAAAGCAGGGGGCCTTATCGTGCAGAAGTGTGACCTGATCGACATCAATAACATTGTTTGGGTTTCCTAGGAAAGGAATGACATGCTGGGATAGAATAATATCACGAAAATATTGTCCATCCCAACTCTGACCATTTGGCTTCAGCACCCACATGAGCTTCTTTGCAGTGAACAAAACAAACACACCAACACAGTCTGGACTTTTTAATAATTCGCGATAATGTTCATTGTCATCGATTTCATCTGGTGTTGTGGCCCACACTCGATCATTTTGGTAGTTAGGCTGACGTGTTACGTAAACAAAAAATTCATCGGAGACAGCTAAATGCATGAAATCATCCACATCCCAATCTTCAAGATAATGGGCAAACCACATTCTGTCATCGATGTTAAGTTGAGTTTTTCTTGGCTTTGGAAGTTCATGCAAAGGCTTTAAACCTTGCCTATGACGGTACAGTCGAATGATCTCACCACTAACGATCTTTCCTCTCAACACTTCGATCTCTCTAGAAAGTTTAGCACAGCTGTTTTTCCGCTTACGCGTACCGCTTTCAATGATGTCCTTTGTTTCCTGAGAGAGTGACAAATTTGGGCGCCCAGATTTGGTTGTATCCATTTCACATTCATCCAAAGTTTTATTCCAATTTCTTTTGACGAAGTCCTCACTTTTTCGCAACTTTTTGGTAACCCATGAACGTGTTATAAAGGTGGCTCCAGCATCACGAGCTTCCCGAAATGTTATTGCTCGTATGCGATCTATCACACGTTGCCTCTCCGAATCACCAACTAATTGAGAAGCCATTATATTATCACTTTATCAGCTAGAGTAATTTTAATACCTGCAATAAATAAAGAATTTTATATATTTTTATAATCACTAAAAACTATTTCGATATAAGAAAACATGTAAGCTGCAAATGGGGGGCTAAGGTTTTTTGGAACCCCTTACAGAAATTATAAACCGAAAAACGAATGAAAAAGGCGAGAAGGAAACAATCCAGAGACCATCAAGAAATTCGCACCAAGGCTAGATCCCGTTCCCCCGAGCCCAGAAGGGCATTTTTATTAAAGGGTCCCGCTTATAAGTACATTCGCACAAATTAAAACTATCTTCTTGTTCTATACCTACAGATTCTATTATTTTGACATAATTACTGCATTTATTATTGCATTTACATTTTTTTTAACATTTATTATTATTACCTTTACACTAATTATTACATTTATTGCATTTATATTTATTTCCACATTTATTACTTCCATTATTACATTTACATTTACGTTTATTATTCCATTTACATTTTACCGAAAAAAAAAAAATTAAATATGAATGGGAGAACGACAAACAATTACCTTTTCTAGATGTTTTGGTTCTTAACGAAAGCGGAAGCCCAATTTCACGGTCTATAAAAACCTACTCATTGTAATTCGTACATTCATTATTTTTCATATCATGATGAAGGGGTTAAAAGCTCAATTATTTCTTCCATGTTTCTAAGAGCACTCAGGATTTGCAGCCCACATTTGCTGGACCAGGAAAATTCAAAGATTTGGAACATTTTTAAGGATTTAAAATATCCTGAGTGGTTTATCAGAAAGGCGTGTTTTAAAGCCAGAAAATCTTTTTATGCCCCTCGAGAACCTTCAGTTAACCAAAAACAATATGTGAGTTTGCCTTACATTGCCGGCTTAGAAAGAGTAAAACCATTGACGAAAGATTTTAAGTTTGCTTTGGCGTTCAAATATTCGTCTACAAATTGGTTAGGAATAACGTTGCAAAACAGGAACAAGCCTGTGTCTACAGATTCCCTGTAAAAGTTGTGATTTAGTATACGTCGGAGAAACTGGAAGAAATATTGAAAACCGTATTAAAGAACACAAATATACCTTCAGAAGCTGTAATACTAATAATGCCATTTTTCATCACGCCAGCCAAAATAATCATGCTATAGATTGGGAATCAAATAAGGTACTTTATATATGTAATAATTATGTCAAAAGAAAAATAATAGAATCTGTATGTATAGAACAAGAAGATAATTTTAATTTGTGCGAAGGTACTTATAAGTTGGACCCTTTAATGAGATTCTTGGTAAAAAAATCCGTTACGGAGTCGGCTGAACGGGTTCTAACGCAAGTGTGAATTTCTTAAAGGTCTCTGGATTGTTTCCTTACTCGCTTTTGGTTCATTCCGTTTTTGTTTTTTTCGGTAAAATGTAAGTGGAATAATAAACGTAAATGTAAATGTAATAATGGAAGTAATAAACGTGGAAATAAATATAAATGCAATAAATGTAATAATTAGTGTAAAGGTAATAATAATAAATGTTAAAAAATGTAAATGCAATAATAAATGCAGTAATTATGTCAAAATAATAGAATCTGTATGTATAGAACAAGAAGATAGTTTTAATTTGTGCGAATGTACTTATAAGCGGGATCCTTTAATAAAAATGCCCTTCTTGGGTCGGGGAACGGGATCTAGCCTAGGTGCGAATTTCTTAATGGTCTCTGGATTGTTTCCTTTTCGCCTTTTTCATTCGTTTTTCGGTTTATAATTTCTGTATAATAAACAACAATGTAATAATCAATGTAATAATAAATTTATATTTTCTGTAATAAATAATAATGCAATATTAAATGTAATAAGTTTAATAATATGTAATAATTATATAAAAAAAATAATAGAATCTGTATGTATAGAACAAGAAGATAGTTTTAAATTTGTGCGACTGTACTTATAAACGGGTCCCTTTAATAAAAATGCCCTTCCATTGTCGGGAGAACGGGATCTAACCTAGGTACGAATTTCTTAATGGTCCCTGGACTGTTTTCCCTCTTGTTTTTGGTTCATTCGTTTTTCTGTATCCACCCGAAGAGGATACCAGTGCGCATCGAAACTGTTGTGGAAATAAACTGTCTATTAGAGTGGGTTTTTATTATCATATTTTGACCTTCACGTAGAAAAAAGTGTGAAGTTATTGCAGTTATTGTGCATTATTTGTGTATTTCTTGGATAGAGAAAGAGGTAATTTATAGCAGAGATAGTTTATAGTTTATAGAGATACTTGATAGCAGTTCAATTCAGTCGGTTGCATCCAGAGGGACAACCGCCCCAGAAATCAACCTCAGATTAATCAGTTCCAGTTGTTGAATCTAATAGGATGAACACACTAACAGAGTCAGTTTCCAGTCAGTCAGTTTCCAGACAGTCAGTTTCCAGACAGTCAGTTTTAGTTCAGTCAGTTTTAGTTCAGTCAGTTTCCAGTCAGTCAGTTTTAGTTCAGCCAGTTTCAGTGCAGAGAATTTAATTCAATCTGAATTGACAGGTTTGTGTCTTTAATTCAACCTGAATTTAAGAGAGTTTCAGAGAATTTAATTCAACCTGAATTTAAGAGAATTTCAGAGAATTTAATTCAACCTGAATTGAAAGGTTTGTGTCTTTAATTCAACTTGAATTTAAGAGAATTTCAGAGAATTTAATTCAACCTGAATTGACAGGTTTTATTTTTTTTTGCATGCAGTATTTGTGTATTTAAATATATATGTGAATTATATATTTTATTGTTTTAACAAAAAACGGTTTCTGCAAAGTTTTTTTTTTTTAAATAGGTATTTAATTTTTTTTTAATTTGAATTGTCTCGCATTGTTATAGCAGAAAACGGAATTTTGGATTGATTTAATTTTCATTTCATAGTGGACTCTAAAATTAGTTGTACCTAACTTGTGTGTATATATAGTTCGTGCGTGTTTGTTTGTTGACTCGTGGAAAGGATTTTTTTTCCTTTTTTTCTCTCGCTCTTTCGCGTCGGTACGCAAATTTTATTTATTTTTTTTCATTCTTGGTTTTCACTGGGAAAGCGTTGATGCGCAAGGTTTCGTCTTTTCTTTTTAGCGGTTACTGTGTTGGTACGCAAAGAGTTTTGTCTGTTTTTTTTGTGCTTTCTCGGGTTAAATTAAAATGAGTTCGTACAATTCGAGTAATATGTCGAAATCGACAGGCAAGTTTTGCATCTTCGTTGGGATGACTTTATTAAGTGGTTATTTTAAACCGAAATAGGTAATGTCACGCTGAAGTTTTTTCGTTTCAATTCTGTTGTATATACGGTATTAGGGATAAGTTTTCTTTCTTGTTTTTTTTTGTTTCGCTTCGCCTTCCTCATTTGTAAGTCCATTTTTCTGTCCTTCGTCGTTTTTTTGAAGAAAATGGATAGATGTAATTATTTGACGAGTAATATCCCTAATGTTCCAATTTTTAAGGGGAGAGGATACGATGAAGTAGTACCCCCGTACGTGGACGAATGGTTTGACGCCTTAGAGGGATATTATGTTCATTATAACGTTCGCGATGATATCGCGAAGATTCGGATGATTACGCACTTCTTACACGATGAAGAGGGTTGCACCCATTCTTGTTAGAAAGTTTTACTACGTGGAACGCTTTTCGGAATTATGCTACTCAAATGTTCCAACCGGTAGGCTATAGCGACGAAATAAATGAGTATGTTCGTATGTTGCTGAAACGCCTTCTTGGGCTCACAACATGGTGCTTTTTGACGAGAACTCACAAATTCTCATGAAAACTTCTGTCAACAACCAACCGGTTGTGGCTCTTGTTGACGACTGTTGTCAGGCGAATTACATTAAACAAGATGTATAAAAGAAGTTACTTAATACGGCACCGGGAAATTTCGATTTGCGTTCTTGCTTGACCTGCATTGATGATGGTTGGGAAGAATACAGCACCTGAGAAATTATTCTTCCTATTGAGTTTGATTCAGTCCCTTATCTGACCCCATTTGTGGTCATATCTGAAGGAGACTGGGATGGAGATTTAATCCTGGGGATTTGCCACTTTGATTGCAGAAGCGGAATTTCTATCACTAAGGTCACTCGCGTAGCTCCAAAAGGACCGAATACACGAAACGAAGAACAGTAATCATAACGTCAGTTTATCCCATTTAAAAATTGTTTCTTTAACCGTATTTCCAGTTCAGGAGCTACCACCACACGTACTCCATATGCCCGTTTAGGCAATACCCATGCATTCATGCCCTACGTACTAATTTATTGAAATACGCTCGAGACGTGGAATGATTGATGGCGGAGGCAATTAGCCACCAACGCGTACATCCAAAACAACTTGAGCAATGTCCACACGTAAACCTTTCACTGCACAATACCTTGAAATTTTATACCTTCCACGCTATAGAGTTTAGTCAATTCCTAAGTTCTAAAAAAGTTCTCAAACGACCCATATCCTTTCAAAACCTTGCAGAAATCGTATCAATTTCACTTGAGTACTTTTCCAATAGTTCACTGAAATTCACTTCTCTCAAATTTTGTTCCCATAAAGTTGATAAAAATCGCGTTTGATTTAAAAATGTATGCACACGGTGAACTTAGACCAGTGTAAAAAGTGGACCTAGACAAATGAGACTCCAAGTGCTCAAGGACACACAAGTGACCGTTAATTATAAGTGTTCATTAGTGCATAAGTATTGATTTTAGTGTAAAATTTAACTGATAAATATAGTGGATTAAGTACGAAGTAGATATATTTTATTTAACTATTTCTTTTGTCTTTATGGAACATTACATCCAACTACTTCATTAACTATTCTTTGTCTCCATATAACACTACATCCAACTGCTGTTGTTTGAGAAGATATTCAAACTAACCCCCTAGTTTCAACTCTGGGAAGGGAGCCATGTGGAGAAGGTTTTCCACAGAAAATAAATTTTTGTAAAATTTAACAATATCATTGTTTGTCTAAATTAACGTATGAATCCCTTTATTCTGTCTGCATAAATTAAAGTATTAATCTTTGAATTTTTAATATTTTATAACTCGCCTCGATGCCCCAGTGGATCATCTGGCCTCTTTCTTAACCCTAACGACTCCAGTGTGCCAAATCTATAATCTTAAACAGAGATTCCTAAATTCTAAATGTCCTTTTCGGCTAATATAAATCACATAAAGGAGTTAAGTGTAGAACTAAAATTATATAGATTCCTTTCCTAATATCAATGTTTGACAACCTTTGCAACCTTATGAATCTTTTGTAAACGTGGCACCATGCCATGGGCGTTTCTCCAGGGCAAAGTGCGAACACTTTGAGAGGGCAGTCGAAACCTCACCCCTCTTGCGAGTGCGTGCCTCGCCCTTTGGGCAGTTGGTTCGGCTCAGGTCCTTTGTTCATTAATAACTCTCTAAGCAAGTGTCGTGTTAGGGATTTGAGTTTCTAATTACTGTGCATTGTAACTTAACCGTCCCGACTTATTTTGTGTATATAAATATGTATTACAAAAAAACCATTTGTTATCTTCTAGTTAGAATTAGTTAGGGTGTTATATTATTGTATTAATATCGTTCTAGAGGGAAGAGCCCTGTAAAAATGAACAACGAATAACTCCTACATCCATATAATTCTTATATTCATTCATATAATTCTTATGTTCATTCGTATACTTTATATATTTATATAATCCTTATATTCTTATTCATATATTCATTTTTACATATGAAGCCCAAAATCGTATCACGCTGACACGAGTTTGGATAAAACTGATTTGCTTTCTATTTTATAATTGGTGAATTATTTCTCTGTAAACTACGTACTCATTTTGTATATAGACCAAAATCGTATAACACTGACACAAGTTTGGATACATTTTTTATTTGCTTTATATTTTATAATTGGTGAATTATTTCTCTTTAAACAACTTGACTATTTTCGTACACTTAGCTTAATAATGTAATCTTGTTCATTTCCTGCATACATTCTCTCTTCGTTGTAAAAGCTGAAGTCATGTCCTGCTTAACGTTTAATTTTTAATCTTAAGCCTATCATTTTTGCCCATGTGCATGTTTGTTTGTAATTCGTGATCGGAAGGCATATTTCAATTTTCATTTTTAGTTAACTCGGCAGATCATGATAACATCAGATCTGTCAATATGCGGTTTAAAATAAAAATATGGCTTCCTCTTGCTTAACAGTTTAGACATTGCTTCAGCAAAAATATTTGTTTTGTCTTTAAATGTTTTGTAAAGTAAATCATCTATTGAGAGTAATAAAAACAAAACAAAACAGATTAGCATTAAATAATAATGACGTCAGTAGGACGTTCGGTATAAAAGCCCATAAAATTTCTACAATATTCATTCTGACTAGACTGATCTAACTTAGAGGCTGAGCATTACCTGTAACATTTTAGCAGTAAATTACCGTAAGAAACAGTCTTTATCTTTTCCTACGAGCCTTGCTCTCTTCAGAGAACTTAGTCTTAAATAGAGAAAAATAATTTCCCGATACGTTATAAGAAGAATCGGGGAACCTTCAGAGAATTTAGTAAGCCTCACAGAATCCTCCGATCCACCACAAGAAGAAATCGGAGAGTAGTATAAGAGAAACTTCTGCGATTTCGTATACGGTACCAGAGTAATAAATCCGTTGCTGCCACCTAACCAGAACCCCCGTCAACTTCGAACCAACCAAGGCCATAGACGGAGGGGGTTAACATATATATAGATATATATATATATATTATATATATATATACACAGAATATCAGTCTCATGAGTGGGAATGTTGCTCCCCCTGCACGAATGCAGCTAGAAGTGACGTGAATTAAGATGAAACTAACGGGCCCGCGAAACCGGACACGGTGGAACGCTGTTTAAAAAAAAATTCCTACTCAAATCAACCTTAGATTAGCCTAATCCCGGCCTCGGGAATGTTTGTTTGTTTTTCTTTTTATTCCTTTTCTAAAATTTTTCTCATGAAAGACCATGAAACCTCAGAAAGGAAGGTGAGGAGGAAATTCTCAAATTAATCCATTCTGCTTGGAGATTTTTTGCCCCAAGAAGCTGGGGGCCACGCAAAGGACCCCCCCCCTCACGAGGCAAACCCACAAATGCCCCTTATGATGGATGGTGAGGCCTCATAAACGGGGTGAGGAACTTAAGGAAGTGGGCCTCCTCATAACGGAGGCGAAGGCCTCCAGGGGCCCCTCCAGGGTTAAGTTTCAAAGCGCCCCAAATTCCTCTACCCAAATGACACCATGCTACTACTACTATTCCAGACTTATGAAACACCCTATATTTTAATATCTATCTTAGAAATCCACCTTGGTCATCAAACCAAATAAAAGTTTAAATTTGTATGTACAGTTTCAGAGAAAAATTCGACTAAAAATATGACATTTCTAAACTGCGCAAAAATTACTAATTGGCAATATCCTGTTTTGCTTTGAATATTTTATTCTCTTTAGTGATAGTAATAAAACTTCAAAAACGAAACCCAGTCATTACTAATTAGTAATTTTTACGCTTTTTAGAAATTTCATGTTTGTAGGTGAATTTCTTTCCGAAACTGTATAAATCGTAATCAGTATTTTTCTCTCCAATTACTCTTTGCCTTTTGACATTTGGGTATGCGCAGTGCGCTGTATAAATAAAGCCCATTAATTCCAATTAATTCCAATATTAATTCCAGTATTGGAATATTGGAATGCATTTAATTTAACATTCAATAAAACTTTATTCCAATAACAATATGAACATTCCGTTAAAATTCTGTGCCAAGAACCATTGAAAGACTTCATCTTCAAAACACGGTACAATTTCAGTCCCGTGCAAATTGTAATTGCAATTACATTTATATATTTCATCCAAGAATACAAAAACACCAAACTGGAAACATGATATTTTAATGACAAGGGTAATTTAAGGAAGTTGTATGTTCTCATAAAACCCTCTATTCGCTTCAACAGAGGTCACAGACTCGTAGAATTTTAATACATCTGTGAAATAATTTTTTTTGTCTGTAATTTAGATGTAATAATATATAATTTAACTCAAAAAGAATTAAAATTTTATCAAAGTGCACAACCTAAAAACAAAAACTAAATCCACCATCTTGGGAAATTTTAAGTTTAACAAAATAAAAACCATTCACGTCTTCGTATTTTTTAATAGAATTTTAATCACTTTAAACCAATAATTTATATACGGATTACACCACCATGCCAAAGTTTATAATTTATATACCACGTTAACCTCGTTTAGGTTCCGTGTGTTGGTCTCTCTTCACACGAAGGTCAAGCTGGTGGCCCCGCCTCTAGGCCTGGCTTGGTGGAGGAGCGAGTTGTTCTCTTACGCTCTCCATCGCACATAGCCAGGTACACCCACCTCATCTGAAACCGTCCTGAACCAGATATCTAGTCTTTTCTTGAAGATTTCAACTATGACCCCTATAACTTTTCTGAGGTCCTTTGGAAGCTGGTTAAAAAGTCTTGGCCCCTGACAACCAAGCTATTTTCCTCCAGTGTTGAGGAGGTCCCTTGTCGGCCTTTAATTTGGGAACACTACACATTCTGCCTTTCCTATTTTCCAGCGTTGTTTGGATGGTAATTGGGTTTAGTTTGAGGTTTGTAGATGAGGTTTGTAGGTAGATGAGGTCTTTGCAGATCAATCTTGGCTGTGAAATGCTCTGCGTTTCTTTTAGTTTATTAATTTCTTCCTTTTTATATGGGGACGTCAAGACTGAGCAGTAGGGCGGAGTGAAACACAACTTTTTATTTCAAATTTATTTGCCTCACTTGTTTTTTGGTGTATTAGAACATAAAAATGATGTATTCAGTCATTTAATGTTTATAACTCAAACCATCTCTCACATTTTAACATAAAAGCAAAATGGCCATCAGCCGGTTGTCCCTAAATAAAAATATGCTCATAACATGAAAACTAAGTGTTCTGTCAAAAAAAATAATTGAAGTAAAACGCTTTATAAAGCAAAACTATACTTAAATTAATACCTTTGTACATACATTGTACTGAAATAAAATTGTATCTGGTCTCGGTTGGATGCCATAAATCAATTACATTTGAATGCGATATAGAACACGTTCATCTCAAATATTATTTTTTCAGGAGAGGCATCAGACCCTTTTTGGTTTCAAGTGAAGGAAGCAGAGAGCGACTTTTTATTCTTGACCTAATAAATCCGTCTCTTGATTCCTGTGATATTACTGATGCTGATGCATCTGGTAACCAACTTCACGGCTCTTTCGACGTTCTGTGTGTGAATTGGGTATTGCTCACTTTGAAACATTTTGTTTCGTACTCAAGCAATTCTTCATCACACAATTTTGAAGTGAGAGGTGGTTCACTGATATCAATCCTATTCCAGAAGATGATGTCTGTCCATTGTGATGCTTTGAAGTTCAATTCTGGTACTCTAAATTCTCTGATTTTCCTTGTATTGGCTTCCTTACACTTTCTTGTCTGTATTATTCGATCGATTGCAACTTTGCGCAGCTTTTGCTCACTATCTGACAGCATTGATAGAAGAATATTTTCTGAGTGAGCAAAATAGGCATTCCGTGATATATAAGGGTGGACAACTTTTTGTATATCTTGAGGTAACAGGTTGAACCTTTTTATCGCATCAAAGATATGTTTGGGTCCATCAGGCAGATACGGTTTAAATTTTATATTGAACCAGTTAGGACCATAGTTTGTTACGTTGAACAGAACAAGGCTACGTAACTCTCTGGAGGGATTTTTTTGGGAGACATAATAACGACATAGTCTTTAGCTAGAGTTAACCATCTAGAATTGTTAAGGTGACCAGGCTTGAGTTTCTCTAGGCTTCCGTCAACATATCCTTCTCTTATGGCCCCAATTATTCTGAACAGGTATTGTTCATCATTACTTAAATCTTCTATGAGCTCATCTGTGAGAACTGGATGCTATAGGCCCCATCCGTAATTAGGGAGAACTTTACCACAAGCATCTCATGGCAAATCTTAAGAGCATTACCAATAGATCCACTGAATGATCTTGGCCCAGTTGTTTTCCCGTCGTATCGCTCAAACAGATGCTTTAAGGGAAGTTCATTTGTATGTAACATACAAATGCTCCATTGCAATGGTCGGTTCAGCTTCTGCTCGATGAAATGGATTATGACACCTTTAGACCCAGTTTTGACATTCGTACTGTCGCACCCTATCACCTGGATATTCTGGCCTAGTGTCACTTCATTCAAGTAAGCGAACAACGATTCAGATACTCACTTGCTTTTCTAGATTTAGTGCTTAAATGGTTAAGGTATTCTCCACCAGGCTCACTCAATAGTACATAATGTTCTTCAACAATTATATCCTGGTACCATTTACCATCTTTAATTGTCTTTACCAACGTCTTGGCTTTTCTCCCATCAAAATATAAAGCTTTAACATCACCATATCTTTGTGCAGCTTCAACTTGTAATGTTTTTCTCAATTTCTGTCTCTCTCCTCTCACCTTACTTCGATCAATAAAAAAGTCACTGTCTTTTTCGGTAATGATACCCAAATCCACCAAAGTAGCTGAAGCAATGGCCGATGCAGCCCTATCTGAAACACCAAATCTGTTGGCTTCCATGGTGAGATTGGGTAAAGGGGCTCTCATTTGAATGTTGGAGCATTCATATTCAGACTCAGTTGTTGAACTTTCTTTGGTACTAGAGAGATCAGTAATGCGATAGCTGCTTTCAAAAACCGATAGATATTATACTAGGGGTCTTTCAAAATATGACTTTCCGCCATTTTGTTTTCGGCAAAAATGCGGCGGGTGGTGGGTCCTAAAAAGAAAATATTATCTTTTTAAAACTTCTAGAGGGTCAATACACCAAATCATGAGTGAGGCAAAACGGGTAATATTTTCACTCCACCCTACTGAGCAGTCTTCAAGTTTTGGTATGAGCAGTGTTCTCAGCAGGGGAATTATTACTGTCTTGTCCCTCCTTTTGAACGTTCTTAGTACCTGTCCCGCGACTCTTTTTCCTTTGTTTATCGCTATCTGATTTTGTGTCTCGAATTTGGCATCATCGGCCATTATTACCCCCAAGTCGATCGCTTTCGTGCTTCTCTGAATTTCCTCTCTATCTGGAGCATGATATGTAGTCTAAGTTCCTCATTTCTACCATATCTCAAGAGCTGAAATTTCTCGGTGTTAAATGTCATATTGTTGTCTTCTGACCATTTGTATATTTTGTTCGTGTCCCTCTGCAAGGTCTCCACTTAATTTGCATCGCTGATTTTTCTGCTGATCTTTGTATCGTCCGCAAATGATGTTACTATACTGTTGCTGTTTACTCCACTGTCTATGTGTGTTAGCATGATAATGAACAGAAGTGGGGTCACTACTGTACCTTGTGGTACTGAGCTGCGTACTTCTGATTTTGATGATGATGCACCTTGAATTTTGACGACCTGTAGACGTTCTCTGAGGAAGTTGTATTTCCATTTTCCCATTTTGCCTGTTATTCTCATATGTTTCATTTTATGTGCTATTATACCATGATCGTATTTGTCGAAAGCTTTAGCAAAATTCGTGTATATGACATCATAGTTTTCATTGCCTTCAAGTGCATCTAGGATATTGTTATAGTGCTCTATAAGTTGTGATAGGCATGATCTTCCTGATCGGAATCCGTCTTGATTTTCGTTGAATTTTTCCAGTGTCTCCAAGAAGTCATAGATTTCCTCTCTGACTATTCTTTCAAATATTTTGGTGAGGTGGGACGTCAATGACATTGGTCTATAGTTCTTTGCTTGAGATCTATCCCCTCCTTTATATATATACTAGGTGAGGTACCCGGCGTTGCCCGGGATAAATTTCACAAACATACAAACAGACAGGCTGACCGACTCTGTGCTGTAAGATATCCCCCAAAACCCCCTCACCTCCCTTTATGTAATTTGGGGGATAACCCCCTCCCCCATTACCCCCACCCATCCCCATTACCCCACCCTCCCTCATTACCCCCACCCCTCTTCCCCACTTACCCCCACCCTTCCCCCATTGATATCCCCCAAAACCCCTCACCCTCCTTTATGCAACGTGGGGGCCAACCCCTCCCCCATTACCCCCACCCCTCAGACAAACAAACAGAAAGGCGAAAATATATAATATATATATATAATATATTATGCAGGAAGGAGGAGCTCAGGGTGAACGCCCACAAAAACACCCCACCCCATAGGGGAAGAAGAAACCCAGAATCAAGGTCCAAGGTTTTCGAGACGTCTGGACACTCTGCATTTGAAATATTGGCGGTCATGGACAGGGCTAAAGATGGATTGAAGAAGATTGTTCCAGAATTAACCGGTTGAGTAGACGGAAGATTGAGAATATCAATTAACCACTGCGTTAGAGAGTTGGACAGAAAAGGAATGACAATGTATCAAAAGTCTGGTATTGCTTGCTCTCCTTAAAGAAGGAGGCATGCAGTTAGAGAGTTCAGAGCGGTGTCCTTTATAATAGTGATAGTAAAGAAAGAGTGAGGCAACATTGTGGCGAAGAGAGAGAGATTGAAAACAGTCAGTAAGAGGCGGGGAATTGATTGATTCCATCCGGTCAAGGAGAGCTGTGTGGGTTAAGCCACCCTACACATGAAAAGCGTATTCTATACAGGGGCGGACAAAACCCCCGTACAGACACAGCAACTGAGTGGGAATGAAGAAACGCGGAGGTGGTACAGCACACCTAACCTCTTAGACGCTGTTTTAGAAAGAGAATAAGAGAATATATGTGATCTTTCCAGGAAAGATCAAGAGAAAAAAAAAACACCAAGCATGTTAAAAGAAAAAGAAGGATTGAATTGTGTATTGTTGAAGATAATGGGGTAGTCGTGTGGAAGATTGTGATGAGTAGACAGATGAAGGAACTGAGTTTTTGAGGTGTTGAAGGTCATAAGGTTTCCTCTGTCCCAATCAGAGGTAGTAGAAAGATTAGAGGTCAGGTGCATCATAGCCGTCCCAAACAAAACATAGAGTGGCTCTTGAGAGGGATGTTTTTTGAAGCGGGTGGAGAAGTGAAGAGTGGAATCATCGGCAAATGAGTGAATAGGACAGGAAGTTCGACTTAAAATAACCTTGATAAATAAAGGGAAAATAGTAAGTGAAAGGACAGAGCCCCGAGGAACACCACTATTAATAACTTTAGGAGAAAAACAGTAGCCATCTAAAACCGCAGCTATAGATCGACCAGAAAGGAAATTACCGACGAAGGCACATATAAAAGGATAGAAGGAGGGCATTTTGGCAATTAAAGATTTGAGCCAGACTCTTTGTTAGAAGATTGCCAGTAGAGCTCCCTTGCGGAACCCATACTGACGATCTGAAAGAAGATTGTGAGAAAAGAGGTGTTTAAGAATCTTCCTATTAAGAATAGATTCAAAAACTTTATTAAGGCAAGAAATCAAAGCAATTGGATAGTTGGAGGGTTGAGAGCGGTCATTTCTTTGGGACAGGCTGAATGAAAGCGAACTTCCAGCAGGAAGGAAAAGTACCAGATGAAAGACAAAGATGAAAGAATTTACTTAGGCAGGGTGTCAGCACAGTTCTTGAGAACGACAGGGACATCATTAGGACCGTACGCCTTCCTAGAGTTGAACCCAGACATGGCAGAAAAACAACTTTCGAAGAGATTCTAATTTGAGACATAATTGAGTCAGAGGGAGGAGGAGATGGAGGAACAGCAACGGAATCGTACAGGGTTGAGTTGGAGGCGAAAGTCTGAGCATAGAGTTCAACTTTATCAGTAGAAGAGACAACAACTGACCGGTCAGAATGGAAAGAGGAGGGAAAGAAGAAGCAGTAAAGCTGTTGGAGAGGGTCTTCGCTAGGTGCCAGAAAGAGTGAGATGAATTAGAATTAGATGGGTTTTACACATTTTTGTCTGGTGAAGGAATTTTTGGCGAGCCGAAGAAGAGATTTTACAGAAATATAAGCTGAGTGAGAGTCAGAAGTTGGATGGCGACGGTACCTTCTGAAAGCCTCTTCGCTGTTGCGAATAGCATCGCCAAAGTACCAAACGCACCTCTTCTTGGGAGGATCCAACGGTGGAACTGGAGCGATAGACAGGAAACAATTATAAGTTTGTGGTTCGAGGAACCCAACGGAGAAAAAGTTTGACAGAGTAAAAAGAAGGATGAGTGGTGAGAAATAAATCCAGAATGTCGGGCCTGTCTCCAAGGCGATCGGGGATACGAGTAAGGTACTGTACAATCCGCGCTGGTCAATCAGGATAGAGAAGTTATAAGCTATTTCACCAGGAATGTCAGTGAAATGGAAGGAAAGCGAAAGGTGGTGTTGAACACTGAAATCTGAAATTGAGATTTCAGCGAAAGGAGAGTAAGGTAAGATAGTCAAAGTTTTGGATAGTCAGTAGAAATGGGAGAAAGGTAGACATTGCAGATGTATTTTGTTTGAGATTGGCATGTAAGACGTAGTCAGAGAGTATAGAATTCGGAAGATTCAATTTCGGGAATAGGTCAATGGATACATACAGTATATGCAACATCCAACTCTGGAATGAAATTGAGTACAGAGAAAGTAGGAGGGTACATAAAAGGGGTTGCTGTCAGTCGTCCCAGATACCTGAGTTCAGAGGGGAAGGGAAGGTGAGGTTTAGAAGAGAACTGGTGTTCAACAGATTGGAAATTTGAGGAAAGGCCACGAATGTTGCAGAAGTTAATGAAAAGTGAATGAAGCAGAGGCCCAGGATATCTCGAATAGGCACTATCAGAACCAGCTCCGCTGCTCGGGTCTGCTTTTTCGGTATTGGCAGCAGGGGAACCAGAAGTGGGGACAAGTATGGTCCCTTCTCCAGGGAACGCCGAGGTTGTTGAAGTCTTTGCCATTTTGTTTTGAGTCAATTTTGTGCACCAGCTGGAGAAAACAGAAAATAACAGAAAAAATAACTGCCTTAGTGCATAGATCTGGTATTCACGAATAACACGAACTTGACTGCTGATATAAAAATAACCCCAACTATTATCTCAGACCCCCAACTATTATCTCAGACCACAACATAATCGTTATATCAACAAATATGGCGACAACATTAAAAAACAATACATATACTGAAGAAAAAAGAAATTTTGGGACTTTTAACTTCAACTCCAAGACTATAAATTGGAAAGCAATCAGATCACACATGGCTCAAATAAAGTGGAGAACAGATTTAGAGAATAAAACAACGGAAGAAGTGCGAACAACTTTGGAAGAAAAGACGCTGAGAATTTTAGAAAAATATGCTCCGAAAGCACAGCCAAAAGGAAAGAGGAATTGGCTAGAGAGGCAAAAGAGAAGAATATTCTATAAAAGAAAGAGAGTAGCGGCGAAATTAGCTAATTGCAGAGAAAACATTGCCAGGAAAGTAATACAAGAAAAACTGAAGAGTATCGACATGGAAATATAAACCCTGATTAAGGGCCATACAGAGAGGGAAGAGGAAAAGACGGTAGAAGCAATAAAGGAAAATCCAAAATACTACTATATAATCTATAGCAATGCGAAAAGGAAAACAAAAACGCGCCCACTCTCGGGCCCTTAAGGAAAGGAAATAATGAACTAACGGACGATCTAAAAGAAATATGTGAAACATTGAGAGCCTAGTATGAATCAGTCTTCAGTATTCCTAAAGTGACAAGGCGATACCTGACATAGATGCATTCTTTGAAGAGAAATTGCAAGGAGATTGTAGATTGTATAACAGATTTTGATTTTACACCAGAAGATGTAGCGCGAGCTATAGGACAAATGAAATCACATTCAGCTGCAGGTCTGGACAAATGGAACACATTATTGAATAAAAACAGTAAAAATTAAATAGCTACACTCTTATACTGGATATGGAGAAGATCCCTAGACACTAAGGAAATACCGGGCATCTTGAAAAGAGCAAACATTGTCCCCTATATATAAAGGAGGGGATAGATCTCAAGCAAGAAACTATAGACCAGTGTCATTGACGTCCCACCTCACCAAAGTATTTGAAATAATAATCAGAGAGAAAATCTATGACTTCTTGGAGACACTGGAAAGATTCAGTGAAAACCAAGACGGATTCCGCTCAGGAAGATTATGCCTAGCACAACTTATAGAGTACTATAACAATGTACTAGATGCACTGGAAATCAATGAAAACTACGATGTCATATACACAGATTTTGTAAAGCTTTCGACAAATGTGATCATGGTATAATAGCACATAAAATGAAACATACTGGAATAACAGGCAAAGTGGGAAAATGGATCTACAACTTCACAGAACGTCTACAAAAACGTCTAACAAAACGTCTACAGAACGTCTAACAAAAATCTAGGATTAATTTCCATTAATATTGTTTACTAATTATTAATTTCTCGTGTGTAATCTAGTATTAAAAACACATTTCTTGGGATTGTTCAGTTCTTATCTCTCATGTATAACATTGGTTTCTTTGTATGGTATTGGTATAATGCCTTCAATGGTGACCTTGCATTTGTCGTGTCGGTAGTGATAATTTAAGATTAATACATGCTTTAACTATTAATAATACTTACTTACTTATTTATTTATTTATTTATTATTAATTAATAACAACTTGCTGTTTATTTTTAATAAGAGCCCAGTAAAGCCTAAGCCTTAAGGGCCAAATAAAATAAAATAAATAGTCGAGCTTCACAATTATTCATGTCATTGTAAATTGTAAAACGAATGTATTTATTTTATTATTAATAAACGTTATTCAATTCAATTTAATTCAATTCAATTCAATTCAATACAGGTCGTCAGAATTCAAGGTATATCATCAACAGAATCGGAAGTATGCAGCTCAGTACCACAAGGTCCAGTACTAGCCCCACTCTTATTCATTATCATGCTAACAGACATACACAGTGAAGTAAACAGCAACAGTACAGTACCATCCTTTGCAGACGATACAAAGATCAGCAGAAAAATCAGCGATACAAAAGAAGTGGAAGCCTTTCAGAGGGACGTCCACAAACAAAATATACAAATTGTCAGAAGACATGACATTTAACACAGATAAATTTCAACTCTTGAGATATGGTAGAAATGAGGAACTTAAACAGACTGCACATTACCAGCTTCATCTTTCTGTGAAGAGAGACCAACGCACAGACCTGCAACGAAGTTAACGAGGTTTATTTATATATATATATATATATATACACTGTATATGTACTAGCGGAGCGACTCGGCGTTGCCGGGGTGGATGTTGAACGATATATGTATATATGCCCTGTTAGGTAAACTGAATGCCCGGTTAGGTTAATTGAATGCCCGGTTAGGTCAATTGAATGCCCGATTAGGTTAATTAAATGCCCGGTTAGGTCAACTGAATACCCGATTACATTAATTGAATGTCCGGGTAGGTTAAGTGAATGTCCGGTTAGGTTAATTGCATGCCCTTGACGATTGGTTAGGTTAAGTCGTGATATTTTGGTTAAAGCTAACGAAAATATCACGACTTAACCTAACCAATCGTCAAGGGCGTACAATTAACCTAACCGGGCATTAAATTAACCTACCCGGGTATTCAATTAATCTAATCGGGCATTCAGTTGACCTAACCGGGCATTCAATTAACCAATCGTCAACTGTACGCCCTTGACGATTGGTTAGGTTAAGTTGTGATATTTTCGTTAGCTTTAACGAAAATATCACGACTCAACCTAACCAATCGTCAAGGGCGTACAATTAACCTAGCCGGGCACTCAATTAACCTAGCCGGGTATTCAATTAATCTAATCGGGCATTCAGTTGACCTAACTGGGCATTTAATTAACCTACTCGGCATTCAGTTGGCCTAACCGGCCATTCATTTAACCTAACCTGGCATTCAGTTGACCTAACCGGGCATATATATATATATATATATATATATACATTTTAACTGCAAACAACACACAGTATAATTAATGTAAAGAACGACGCTTGTATAGAAGAACGTTCCGCACAAGATGAGGAGGGAGAACGAACAAATGAAAAATGAGGTAACCACCCGGGAATCGAACCTGGGATCTTCCAATTGCCGGTCAGATATGCTATCCACTACACCATGGGCCTCGATTAATCAGAAGTCGTAATTCTCCTACATACGAGCAGAAACCAATGCCCTGAGGGGGCACCTTCGCATGCCGTACATATATATACACATTTTAACTGCAAACAACACACAGTATAATTAATGTAAAGAACGACGCTTGTATAGAAGAACGTTCCGCACAAGATGAGGAGGGAGAACGAACAAATGAAAAATGAGGTAACCACCCGGGTTTCTGCTCGTATGTAGGAGAATTACGACTGCTGATCAATAGAGGCCCATGGTGTAGTGGATAGCATATCTGACCGGCAATCGGAAGATCCCGGGTTCGATTCCCGGGTGGTTACCTCATTTTTCATTTTTCGTTCTCCCTCCTCATCTTGTGCGGAACGTTCTTCTATACAAGCGTCGTTCTTTACATATATATATATATATATATATAATAGCGTCGTTCAACATCCATCCGGCAACGCCCGGTCGCTCCGCTAGGTTTCGATATATATATATATATATAGAACGTCATTTAAAAAATTAAATGACGTCATCAAGATCATTACGTCATTATCACCTTCGGCCTAGCCTAGCTCGGCTATGTGGCATGCACCTCAAACAAAAAAAAAAAAAAAAAAATATTGACGTAGGCAGTCAAGCCTTCAACATGGCGTATATAAGTTCTTTTACAATCGAGAAGCGTTTTGTGGTGAGTGTTTCAATTCACGAAAAAGAACGTACTGGTAAAACTTATAGTGATATAAGGAAAGACTTGGAAGGCATTTTAATAAAGCGGCTCAGACTGAGGCAAATTTACGTAAACTGGAAAAAAAAAGCATTCACAACCGGATCTGTTTTTGATGCCAAACGATGTGGAGACCGCAGAAATACGCGGACGTTAGTGCTCGTTTAAAGGAGTTAGTTCTGCAAGGAATCAATTAAGAAACAGTCTGCTAAATTCAATACTCCAGGAACTTCATGCAACGTTTGATGAAGAAGGAAGGCTACCATAAGTCTAGACCCGTATTTATCAGTGAATTTTCGTACGGTGGCGGCAGTCATGTCAAAGTTTATTGCATGAATTTCTAACCTTAGCGTCTCGTCGAAATATTATGTTCACTAATGAATGTGCCGTATATCTTAGCACAAGGTCTCGGAATGTTGATTTCTGAGTGAAAGAAAATCCCAATTTCTTTGAAGAAATAGCACAATACCCTCCCTATGTTATGATGTGGGCTGATGTGACCTGTCAAGTGACTGTTGGTTCATATTTTTTCGATGTGAGTGTAACTGGTTAAAGTTATCTGGAGATGTTGTTTCATTGGTTAATTCCCAAACTTGAGAAAGTGGGACTTGTAAACAGTGTTATTTTACAAGATGGTGCACCAGCCCATTATCCTATTAATTTGCGTAATTTCTTCAACAACCAATTTCCAGTGTGGATTGGGCGAGGAGGCTCTTTCAACTGGCCTCCCAGGACCCAGAAGTCTCGACCTCACAACTTGTGATAACTGGTTGTGGTCATTTTTGAAGAACAAACTTGGTCACATTCGCATGCATTCGTTGAAGAGTTAAAACTGGAAATTATTCCCATATTCTCAGCCATTACGCCTGAAATGCTTCTAAAAGCTTCACGGCGCACGTGTGCTTTATCAGGGCGGTATCCATACAGACTAGAGCTGGAAAATATTATCAGGAATTACAGAAGGATTATATCAACAAAGAAGGATCATTGGAATGGTTAAGGAGAGGAGTTCTGCAATATGACGGAGAGCGACTAATAATGGGTGCCCAAGATCTTGCACTCCTAACAAATGCGTTTAAAAAATGGCTGGAATAAGTAATAATGACAGGTGTAGATTCTGTCATGTTGAGGTAGAAACTGTTGGCCATCTAATATCAGGCTGCAGGGTGCTCCTGGCAGAGGGGTACTATACAGCCAGACACAATAAAATTTGCAAATATATCCACTGGAAGATCATGATGGCATTAGAATTAGAATGCAATAAAAATGTATGGGACCACACACCTGCACCAATTACTGGAAACAACCATTACATTATACTATATACTATGACACAATAATTCCAACAGCCACTTTTATAGACAATTCTGCAGTAAAACCGGACATAGTAGTGTGGGACAAGAGGGAAAGGAGTGCCTTACTTATTGAGGTCGGTGTCCCAAATGACTATGGCCTTAATAGAGGGAGAAAATTACCAAATACCAGGCGTTCATATATGACATAAAGAGAAACTGGAGATTGAAAGAAGCTGCCATTCTCCCCATCATAGTTGGGGCAACAGGTATGATGAAAAACAACCTATCAACTTACCTGAACTCAATTCCAGGACTGCCCCAGGCCATAGAAATCCAAACAGGGGCATTAAAAGGAACGGTCACCCTCCTTAAACGAAAGCTAGGACAAGTTCAGACATAGTTGAAGTGTTTGGCTTCGGGTGGAAGCCCCACTTCCAACTATAAAAAATAAAATAAAGAGTATAAACCAAGAGAAAAACTAATTGGACGTATAAGGAGCAAGATATCTTTTTATTTAATTTCAATTTCATTTGTAATGTTTTTTCTTGTTTTTGGCTTAAATAAAATGCTCCAAAAAGTTAAAGCTCATTATTTTATTGACCATCCTGTACTACCCGATCGTGTCTTTTGGCCATCCCTGTTACAAATAATAATACACACCCATAGGGAAAAATATAAAAAGATTGCCAGACTTTGGAGTCACTTTTTATTTTATCCTGTGAATGTGTATCATTTATTAATTTCACGTGTTTAATTGTGGAATTCATCATACACATACTCTATATTCATCATTTTTTATGTATATGTTAATAATAATAATAGATAAAGTCATAAGTAAACCAAAGGATTCGCTGTTTTTTACAAAGCACCGCTCAGTCTCTCCCCATATATATATATATATATATATCTATATATATTCAACCATTTATAGCTGTTTCCTTGATATAAGTAAGGCATATGATAGGGTGAACCACAATATTTTATTTGCAAAACTAGAAGACAGGAAGGTTCCCATGTACATTAGGGTTATAACCTTTTTACAACTTAATATTCCTGTATTTTAATTCGATGAACTTTTGCCTAAAAACAAAGAAATTAACTTTCATTTTAATATCTTTTTAGAAAAGGTCACCCCGAAATCAAAAAATCGATTATTGCATACGTAACTTTATTGCATATTCCATGTAATATAATAAAAGAACTCACAACATAATCGTTATAATACTTGTACATATATTACTGCTTATTGCTTAGAATAAACCGAAGTTGCAGTTTGTTTTTGTTTCTGCAGGCAGCATACAGTTCCTGCATAACTTTGATTGCACGTTCTGCACACTGATTACTTCTTGGTATCTTGAGTGGGGATGGCTCCTGCTTCCAGTGATTTTCCAATGAGTTCAATGCTTTTTTGTAAGGTTTCAATATTTCTGACAAGTTCTTGAAGTCATTTTCATTGTACATCTGATTAGTAAACCAATATTCTGCCCAGTTGTATGAAATGAATCTGCATACCTTCTCCAAAGTCTTCCTTGTTGTAGGTATAAGAATAAATGCAAGGATAGCTAGAATGGCTCTTGAATGCCACCTCGCATTGCTGATGTTTGGAATTTTCTGAAAGTTAATCAAAGGAAAATTCCCTTTTTCTTCAAAGATCTCTCCATCCTGATTTCTCGAGGACCTCTTCTGTTCCATTAACAAACTGTGCCTTTAGTTCCTCATAATTCTTCACCAGTTGGGATACAAATGGATATTCTATGTTTGGAGAACTGGTGTTAGCACCAAGATCTTCGTCCATTACCAAACGGAGAATCCTGTCCAGAATGTGATGCTGACAACTGATAAATTGTGGTTTGCAGATACCCTTCTCTGAGAACATTCGTTGCAATTTGACAACAACTCCACTCTTTTTCCCAGTGTTAACACTTGTTGTATCAGCAACGATCATCTTTATTGCATTCCATAAGGTGTATTCATCAATAACTTTTGCAATTCCTTCAGCAATAGTTTCAGCCTTGCCATCTTTCAGACGCAATGCATCCAATTTTACTTCGGTTCTTTCATTTTTAAGTACCACTACTTGATACTCATTTTCCTCAATGCGCTTTCCATCAAAATGTAAAGACCACTCTTCCATCTGTAAATTTTCAATCATTTCCTCCTTCAATTTAGCAGCCTCTTTGTATGCTGACTTGTAAATTGCTGCTTGACTTGGTGTTGGAATGTCAATACCATCAAGTACAACTGTTTGCATATTTTAGCGGCTTTACTTGTTGATACTCCTGTGGATGTCACCAAGTTGGTTGCAACTTTACTTTTGTTATGTCTTCTGGTTGGTGGAGTAATACTCTCATCTTCATCTTCATGCTCGCTCTCTTCAGATTCAGTACCACTACCACCAGATACATGATTGTAAGATGTTGATGCTGATTCAGCAGGCAATTTTCGTCTCTTTGAAGGGTGAATCGTTTCTTCACTTGCAACTTGACCTGTAGAGTACTGTGGCCGGACAGTTTGCCTACGGACAGTTTGCCTACGGACAGTTTGCCTACTGGACAGTTTGCCTACTGGACAGTTTGCCTACTGGACATTATGCCTATGGACACCATGCCTATGTGGTATATTTATCCTTACCTTATTTAACTTATTTAACTTCAGATTCATGCAAAAGAATTAATTCAAAATTAAAATGTGTTGTTGCCCTTAATAGCATAAATGTCTGAAAATATATCAAGTAAGAAAGGGAAACAGAAGTTTTCACATAATGGATATTTGTATGTGTTTGATAAATGTAGCAAGCGCGACCCTTCGTTACTTTTTTGGCGGTGCGAGCAAAAGAGTCAGTGTATTATAAGGTGTATATATAATGTGGGTACTTTTCCGTTATCTGCCCCATTGACGATTGGTTAGGTTCAGTCATGATATTTTCATTAAAACTATCAAAAATATCACAACTTAACTTAACCAATCGTCACTGCCCGGTTAGGTCAACTGTACGCCCTTGACGATTGGTTAGGTTAAGTCGTGATATTTTCGTTAGTTTTAACGAAAATATCACGACTTAACCTAACCAATCGTCAAGGGGGCAGATAACGGAAAAGTACCAATATTATATATACACACCTTATAATACACTGACTCTTTTGCTCGCACCGCCAAAAAAGTAACGAAGGGTCGCGCTTGCTACATTTATCAAACACATACAAATATCCATTATGTGAAAACTTCTGTTTCCCTTTCTTACTTGATATATTTTCAGACATTTATGCTATTAAGGGCAACAACACATTTCAATTTTGAATTAATTCTTTTGCATGAATCTGAAGTTAAATAAGTTAAATAAGTTAAATAAGGTAAGGATAAATATACCACATAGGCATGGTGTCCATAGGCATAATGTCCAGTAGGCAAACTGTCCAGTAGGCAAACTGTCCGTAGGCAAACTGTCCGTAGGCAAACTGTCCGTAGGCAAATTGTCCGTAGGCAAACTGTCCTAGCACCTAGAGTACCCCACTTCTCCCTTGCTTTCCACTTGAAGGTGGTACAGTCGTTTGTCTTCCGAGGATAACCATTGGCCATTTACTTTAGTGATATCAAAAAGTTCATTGGTGCGAGTACCCCACTTCTCCTTTGCTTTCCACTTGAAGGTGGTACAGTCGTTTGTCTTCCGAGGATAACCATTGGCCATTTACTTTAGTGATATCAAAAAGTTCATTCAGGGCATCATATTTTCCCCTCCTGACACATTCATCATAAGTCTTCATCACCTTGTCAAGCTTTGCTCGTATTACTTGATCTGACACATGCGGAAAACTCAATTTATTCTTCCATAATTTTGTAACTTCTTTGGAAATTTCCACTATTCGCTCCTTTCTTCCTTTGATTTCTGTCCCAAGAAACTGGTACCGTCCAATGATTTGGATTTGGAGTGGCATTCTGCATTTTTCTTCTAGTGAAGATTCTTCTAAAGGCACACTTCCTCTTCTTCTATGTGACTGCTGGAATCTCACCAGATTATTGGTCCAGATATCCTTGTTCTTCTGTATGGTAGTATCACTTTTCTTGTGTGACATTATATTGCTTCTGAAACAGATATAAAAAGGTATTAAGTTGATTTGTTTGTTTGTTTATATATATATTATATATATATAATATTAATATAATATATAGAAATAATATAATAATTAGAGGGCGGATTTTTAGGTGAAAAAATATGACCAAATATTTATTTTTTAGGTGATAAAATTTTGGAAAATATTTTTAGAACATCCATAGAACGTCTCACGAAAATATTTATCACCAAATATTTTGGGCTCTATATATTTTTTGAGTTTGACTCCCCTCTACAAAACATTCTGGATACGCTTTTGTTTACGTGTTAAAATGGAAGAAAAATTCAACAAATTATTATGGTTAATAAATTTAAAAAATGTTCTGGAATGTTCAAGAGTGCAGAAGCGAATTCCACATTTCGCTACGTTTTTTAATTAAGCGAACATATTACAAATAATAAAAGCTTACCTGAAGTTGAGTTGAACTGAACAGTTGAGTAACTATTGCGCAATACTGGACACAAGTGATTCGGTTGATTTCATTTCGTGCTTTTATACAATTTGCGAGTGCATGAAGAACAATGTCGTGTGTTCTAGAATTTTCTTGTATGGGTGGATTGATATTAGTCATCGAATTTGAGCACCGGAAGTGTTTTTTCGGGCGATCTCACGATATATTAGCGTACTGAAAAATTCGAAAATATTTTTTAGGTTAAAACCTAAAAGTCCGCCCTCTAATAATAATATATTTATATACTTATGAGTAGTAACGTAAATATATGGTTATGGTGATTCAAATGATTTTGATTTGGGGGTGACCTTTTTTAAAAACTGAGAGGAATTAGGGTCTTTTTCATTGTTTTTAAGCAAACGTTCATCGATTTATGATACAGGAGATCTTTTATTTGAAAAAAAGTCTAAAAGTTATAACTCTAAATTGTACATATTAAATTTGTCGAAATTTTGGTATTCCCACCAATCTTTCACTGTTAGGTGGGGCAATGTACTATCCGAGTGTTTTGGCTCCTCTTGCGGGGTGAGACAAGGCTCCTTGCTCTCCCCTATGCTGTTTAATGTGTATATTGACGGATTAATTGCTTCACTTAATGCGGCAACAGTAGGATGTTGTATAGATAACACAAGGATAAATAACTTAGTTTATGCCGATGATATGGTGTTAATAAGTCCCTCTGTTAAAGGTCTGGATCGGCTACTAAATGTCTGCGAAATGTATTCGCAGAAACATGATATTCTTTTTAATGTTACAAAAACTAAGGTTATGCAATTTCATCCTAAAAGCTGTAATCAGCCAGCTGATATAAGGTTTAAAATGAATGGTGAAGTAATTGAGGAAGTACAAGAGTTTAAGTATTTGGGTCAAACTATTACCAGCTCCTTGAGTGATGACTCGGATATAAGAAAACAATCTCGAAGCCTGTGTGCTAAAGCGAATATGACCATAAGGAACTTTCGTTTCTGTACAAGTGAAGCTAAAGACACACTCTTTCGTACTTTCTGCAGTAATATATACGGTCAGCAACTCTGGGTGAATTATAAAAAAGGTTCTGGCAGAACCCTAAATTTGCTGTACAACAGGTCTTTTAGACTCTTACATAAATTACCCCCGAGATGCTCAGCTTCGCAAATGTTTGCCACCCGCAATGTCCCGAGCTTCCCGGAGGTAACAAGACGTGCTCAACACAGTCTAATGCAAAGAATTAAAAAATCAACCAACCCGATCATCCAAGCTATCCATGAGTCCTGCCATTTATCCTCTAAAGTCTAAGCTATGGACTTCTTGGTACGAAAACGTCTGTCTGTAGCTCCACTTAACTTCGACAGTGCAGTACTATTTCTAATCAATTGTATATATTTCTATCCTTAGTGTATGAACTGTCATTGTATTAATAATATTTGTCATATGGACTATAGTCTGCCAATAAACCTTTTCATTTTCATTTTCATTTTCATATATATATACTGTATATATATGGGATTGAACTCGGAATGACCCACTGAGGTTTTTTCATGATACACACAGACCGTGCATGGAACAAGGAACACTTCTGCGAAAATTAAATCCACTATAGTCCAAATAAGTAACGGTAAATGACAAACACTATAGTTTTTTCTTTTTCATGATGTTAGCCCGACGTGGGCAACGGGTCACTCGCAAAGAGGCCCCCGAAATATAGCTTCCCTCACCAGCTGTCTGCAAAGCAGACAGGATGAAGCTTTGGGACAGGATCTAGGGGTTACAGCTATACCTAGTCTACTTTGATGTATTCAATCCGACGTGAATGCAACGAGTCTTTTGCTTATACTGAGGTTCTGACTATAGTAGGCTAGGTGTAGTTGTGACCGTAGATCCTGTCCCAAGGTGGATCCTATCTGCTTTGCAGATAGCTGGTGAAGGAAGCTATATTTTTGGGGCCTGTCTGTCTGTCTGTGTGTATCATATATATATATATATATATATATATATATATATATATATATATATATATATATATATATATAACCGAATCTCCACATCTTTTTGCTTCTAAAAACTTGACTTACCATGAAAAGGAGAGTGATTTACATTATTTTTAATCACTTAAATAATTTTAATAATTTTATTTTAACTAGAAATTGAGTGTTCTTTAGATCTCTTCTCTGTTCTCTCAGATCATTCACGCCAAATCGGACGAACAGCGAGTGCGATTGGGAGAAAACGTGAAAAACATCTTCCTCTTCAGGTCATTGGATCATGTAAGCAAACAACAGTGAATATCTTTGTACCCTTTATGTACCCACTGTTTTCAGTGCCCATTTTAACCGAGTTGGCTGTTGGTTACCTGCTATTTGAAAGTATTATCTAAATGCAGCATTTATTGAAATTTCCAATATATATACACAGTACAGATATATATAACGGCGTAGCCAGGGGAGGATTATCAAGGGCTAAACTCCCGTCACAATGGTTTTCTTAAAACAATATAAATGGCTTAATTTTTAAAAATACTCTACAATTCAGCATAAATGGGATAGGTATCTTTAATGGGGATCCCAGCCCCCTCCCTTGGTCAAATCCTGGCAACGCTAATATACAGTATATACATATGTATATATATATATATACAGGGTGGGCGGAAAGAGCTCCCTATTTTGGATTGGTAAAAAAATACGTATATTATCCATTTATTTCAGAAGAAATAATATGAAAAGGTAGGCATACATGGTAGGTTTTCTCTAAAATTCAATGTGGGCTCCAACTCTTTCCACCAGCTTCTGGAGCCGCCCAGGAATGGCGTCCACTGACTTTAGCAGGAACTCCGGCAGGATGGAGGACATGACTTCCCGAATTCGGTCCTCCAGTTCTTCCAATGTCCTCGGTTTGGTGCGGTAGACTTCTTCCTTTACCCACCCCCAAAGAAAGAAGTCGCACGGTGTCAAGTCGGGGCTCCTGGCTGGCCATTGATGTGGACCACGACGACCCATCCAACGCCCAGGGAAGTGGGCATCCAGCCACTCACGGACAACAAGAGCGAAGTGCGGAGGGGCGCCATCTTGCATAAATATCAGATCGTCGATGTTCTCCCATGTGCTGACAACCGGCCAGACCTCGTTTCGCAACATAGCAAGGTACCGCTCAGCACTTCGCTCTTGTTGTCCGTGAGTGGCTGGATGCCCACTTCCCTGGGCGTTGGATGGGTCATCGTGGTCCACATCAATGGCCAGCCAGGAGCCCCGACTTGACACCGTGCGACTTCTTTCTTTGGGGGTGGGTAAAGGAAGAAGTCTACCGCACCAAACCGAGGACATTGGAAGAACTGGAGGACCGAATTCGGGAAGTCATGTCCTCCATCCCGCCGTTTTTCCTGCTAAAGTCAGTGGACGCCATTCCTGGGCGGCTCCAGAAGCTGGTGGAAAGAGTTGGAGCCCACATTGAATTTTAGAGGAAACCTACCATGTATGCCTACCTTTTCATATTATTTCTTCTGAAATAAATGGATAATATACGTATTTTTTTACCAATCCAAAATAGGGAGCTACTTTCCGCCCACCCTGTATATATATATATATATATATATATATATAATAATAATAATAAAAAGTGAACAAGAACTCAATTCTTTAGTAAAGCTTCTCTTATATACGGATTCATTTATTTTTTGGGACGCCCTGTATATATATATATATAATTGGAATTTGACTGGTTCTTTTAATATCAGAACAAAATTTACATGACACAGAAATGTCTGAATATTTACCAGCTTCTCTGTGATGACTATACCATCTTCTGGAATTGAACTGTCAAGAGCCATGACCTTGTTTGACTTATCAAAGGCACAAGGTGGTGTAGTGGTTAGCGTCGCTGACTACGAATCCATCGGTCCCGGGATCGAAAAACGGTGACGGCAGTCGGCGCGCAGCAAAACCCAGCTGTTCATCTTTCCACACAATAAAAAAAGTGGTTGGTAGATAAATGGGTACCCTGGTGACCTAGTGGCTAAGACGCTGGGCTGCTGGTGCGGCGTGGTTCGGATTCCACGTTAAACTGTAGGTCTAAGGTGGAGTGAAAAGCTTGACATTCGTCAGAATAAAAAATTCGGGCGGAAGCAAACCAAAGGTTACCAAAGGTATGTATGTATGTAAGTAGGACGACCATTTCTTTTCAAAACGGTGGAAAAAGTAATTTAAAAGAAAATTACTTCTGTACCTCACTTCAGACTGACTATACTAAAATAATAATAATAATAATAATAATAATAATAATAATAATAATAATAAATAAATAAATAAGTAACTGAGTTAGATTAGAGTCTAATAGGTTAGGTTAGGTTACATATAAAGCTAAAAGAAGCAAAAAAACTGCAGGTGTAATAATGTAAGAGGCTAATTGTAGACTAAATTCTGTCATATTTGCAACTGCGCTGAAACGTAAACTTTTGATTTTTTGCATGACGTATTCGTTGCAATTTTACGCTGAATACTCTTATTTTACCGATTTTTCGAACGTAATTAAAATTAATTTCCACCAATTATTTGGTAAAAGACCTTTATAACTAATCATATTTTAGTGGTGGACCTGATATCGGCTTCCGCATCATTTTTAACATCCGCATCCGCATCCGCACTTCTGACTGCGGATGTTATGAGGATATTATCTCTAATAAATTATGCAATTTACAATTAAATTAGCTTATAAAGTAGCTTATAAGGCCCAGTCATGCACATTTCATGTAAAGTATTAATTAGTAATGAACAAACAAATATATAAACCTCAAAATATAAGTACCTGGTAACACAGAAAATTGAATGAAACTTGTTTCATTCAATTTTTTGTGGCTGAAACTCTTGAGAAAGTTATTATTTTTATCATAATGAAAACATTAATATTAATTTTAATTCTTATGCATTGCCTGCCATAATAGTAATATCACGAAATTTTAAAAATTATGTCATATATTCATAATTCTATATTATATTGATAGATTAACTAAATATCCGCATCCGCATCCGCAGATATTGAAAAACTGACATTCGGTCCACCACTACATATATATATGTAGGATGTCATTAGACGAAAGCGCTTGAGCACCATTTTGTGTTTCCTTTCCTTCGTGGTTTTATTCATCATAAATATTTTTCACGTGTTACTTTCGTGAAATAATTTTCATATATATATATATATATATATATATATATATATATATATATATATATATATATATATATATATATATATATATAGGGTGTCCCATAAGTCCGGCATCATAGGAAAAATAATAAAAAAAGGCAAAACAAAAACTTTTTATTTACAGAACGTGCTCAATATGTCCACCATTGTTTTCAATACACAAATTCAGACGTGATACCTAGTCAGCAAGCACACGGTGAATGATGTCAGGAGTAATGGTGTTACATGCCCAATAATGCGCTGCCGCAAATGTTCAATACTCCTAATTTTCTCTGCGTATACCAGCGCTTTCAAGTGGCCCCAGAGATAAAAATCTAGTGGCGTGAGATCCGGGCTTCTAGCTACCCATTCCACAGGCCCTCGACGTCCTATCGAATAACCAGGGAATTGTTGGTACAGGTATTCCCTTACTTGGGTGCTGTAATGTGCAGGAGCTCCGTCTTGCTGGAACCATGTTGGGAAATTTCCTTCTTCGTTCAAGACACTGGGAAATGCTTCTTCCTTGAGCATACGTAGGTAGGTGCCTCCAGTGACATGTTCATCGAAAAAGAGGGGGCCTATGATGCGATCCTTCCAAATGCCACACCATACCATCACCCGAGATGCACCTTGTTCCTTTGAAGAGGTATAGCAGTGAGGGTTGGTTTGAGACCAGTAGCGGGTGTTCTGTCGATTTACCTCACCATTTCCATAAAAAACAGCCTCGTCACTGAACAGAATGATGGACGGGAAATTGGCATCCCGAGCATATTGTTCCGTAGCCCATTCACAAAATTCCATCCACAGGTCGGGATCATCTTCGCTTAATTTCTGTAGGATCTGAAGTTTATATGGATGCCATTTGTGAGCCTGACGAATGCGATGGATGCTACTTTTCGACACTCCTGTCTCGGCGGACAATCGCCGAAGAGACTTATTGGGACTTCTGTTAAAATGAGCCAGGATAGCAGTCGCTGTATCATCGTCACTGGACCTCCTTGAAGGTCCACTGCGTGGTTTATCTTCTATGGATCCTGTTTCCTTAAACTTTGCAACAAATCTGCTAACACAACTCTGTGTTATTGGCTCGCGGTCTGGATGCAGTCTGTTAAATTCAGCAGCGGCCTCTCTTTGACTCCGATTTCCTATGAGTAGAATTATCTGGATTCCTTCTTCCTTGCTTACAGACATTATGGCCTGTAGAAAGAGAAAAATATGAATTATGGTTTGTAGAAATAGAAAAAGATGAATTTCTCCTATGATGCCGGACTTATGGGACACCCTGTGTATATATAGTAGTGTGGGCGCAAAATGGACAAATGCAAGAATGTTGCAGAGATAATGATCAATGTTGCAAAAAGGGGGTATGTTGCAAGGGGGTGGTGGGAGTGTGTTACAAAAGGGGGTAAGGGGTATGTTGCAAAGGGGGGTAGGGGAATGCGACAACTCAATGTTCCCAAGGGGGGAGAGGGGAGGGAGCTTCGGCGGGAGAAGTGAGGATGACCTCCCCCCAAAGGGGTAGCCTTAACCTCAGAGAGGAAGCGAATAGAGAGACGGAGGTGGTCTTTGGGGGAGAAGGTGGGATGTCCTCACACCCCAAAGAGAAACCTAACCTAAGTCTTAACCTAAGAAGGAAGTAGAGAGAGTTCTTCATTCCGCCGGAGTCTGCATCATTATGAGCGTCCTGAACCCAAGCAGGTCTTATATAGAGGATGGTGAGTTGCCAAATATCACTTTTTATATAGTGAGGGGGGTTACCAGATAGCATTTAATTTAATTGTTCAGGTACACATTATTAGGGTGAGTTGCTAGATACCACTATTTCCTTAATTTACATGAGTTGCCAAATAATGTTTTTATTCATATGAAGGGATTACCAGATACCACCATTTATTTTAATTTTATTTATTAGGGAGAGTTGGCAGATATCGCCATTTATTTTAATTCACATGAGTTACCAAACAGTGTTTTTATTTATTAAAAGCATGCGCAACTTTCTCCTTAAAGTTATTCAGAAAGAGAGCTAATTATTAAAACGAAACCCAATATTACCAATAAAAGAAATACACTAGACAATTGACTTAGCAAAAGAATTCGTACCAATAACATATTCTCTAAGAATAATATTCAACTTACCATTCGCTTTCATTTATTCTAACACATTAGAATGTATACTGTGTCTATTTACTTTTGACAGTCCTTTCTACATACTTTCTATATTTTTTATAAACCAAAATCAGCTGAATCAAGAAGAGGAATCCTTTATTCATTTGTTTTCAAGCTAATTTCATACAAAATTTAATACACACTTTATATATATATATATATATATATATATATATAGAAAAACTATAATTATTTTAACTAACTTCACCTAAAGGTCTATTTGCTTTTCTCATTCCTCTCTCTCTCTCTCTCTCTCTCTCTCTCTCTCTCTCTCTCTATATATATATATATATATATATATATATATATACGAGATGTGTCTTCACAATTTTGTGCATTTTTTTCGTTCATTTTATTAATTCTATCGATTTTAGAAATCTATATATACACGCACATTTATATTAAATTTCCATATGAAAACAGATTTAATAATTTGCCGAAGATATACTAAAATGTATATTAAATTTGGTAATAAACAATTATATTCAGACTAGAAGGAAAGGAGATAGGAACGGTAAGGTTAACCCATATTAGCCCGAAGCTTTTTTGAAGGTCGCAGAGGCTGACCGCAAACTGGCCAGAATGGAATGTGGGTCAAACCACATCCCTTCTCTCCAGATAATTCCTCCTCTCGCACCAAATATTGTTAGCATCGTTACCATTACTACTGAAGCTAAACACTTAATTTTAAATTGTTATTTATTAAAGGCGAGAGAGAGAGAGAGAGAGAGAGAGAGAGACACACACACACACATACACAGAAAGAAAGTTTTGTTTATTCTTTTTGGATGTAATATTATTTTTTTTTTAAATATAAATAAAGGAATGAAAAAAAATATTTATTTCTTGTGGAGAATATATTTAATACACAGATTTTCAAAAGACCTTTTAGGAGAAGCAAAAAATATACATACGAGGATTATATGCAATAAATTCACACACACACACACACACACACACACACACACACACACACATATATGACCAAATCCACAAGTCAGGAATCTTGGGAAAGCTGAGATTAGTATGGTCGCAAAACATAATAATGCACACTCTGCTTGTAGAAATCACACACACACACACACACACACAGAAAGAAAGTTTTGTTTATTCTATTTTGATATAATATTCTTTTTTTGAAAATATAAATAAAGGAATGAAAAAACAAAAATATTTATAATTTCTTGTGGAGAATATATTTAATACACAGATTTTCGAAAGACCTTTAAGAGAAGAAAAAAATATACATACGAGGATTATATGCAATAAATTCACACACACAACACACACACACACACACACACACACACACACACACACACACACATAACCAATTCCACAAGTCAGGAATCTTGGGAAAGCTGAGATTAGTATGGCCGCAAAACATAACAATGCACAAAAATCTTCTAGATTTCTTATTTTCTAATGACCTTTGTTTTACTCTGCTGATTCTGGTAATATCAGGATTATGAAGAGTAGCGGCGCCAATTTTGTTTCCTGTGGTACTGAGCTGAGCGACTCTGATGAAGATATTCCTAAACGACTTGCATCCTAAAAATTGAGGATCAAATAGTATGACCGCAAAAAATAATAAAGTAAAATATTGTTGTGATAGAGATAGTTGATCAAGGTTGCGAGGGATATTGCATAAAGGGGTTGGTTGGGGAAAACCGAGAAAAGTATGGGCGCAAATGCAAATATTGCCGTGGTAGAGACTGCAAGGGGTAAGACACGATGTGTGCATTAAATCTACGGTGAGGATATAAAGACACCATTAGTCGTCCAAAGCTTGGACCCATCATATAGGTGTTACGATTGGTACACAAACGACAACCAGTCATTAAACTTACGAACCGCTCTTAGTCTTTTGGGGCGGTGCTTGGGGATCGTGCATATAAAAGGAAATATTTTCAGCTGGGAGTCACAGTAATTATTTTCACCAGTGAATAAACATTCCCTCCGCCATGAATCAAGAACTTTATAGTTTACCGGATTTATATCAAGATGGTGACATTGTAGCGTTGTCCACAATTAATCTTTTTAACGCCGCTGACCGACTGGGATGGATTATTTCCAACACAAACCGTTGATGATATTTGCAATGATGCTCCTTACGATCCGACGAAAGGGACTGCCGTAGAAATGTAAGTGCCTATAATTTTATTTTTGGTTGGAGTCAATTATTCACAAACTTGTGCGTGCCAGAAAGAGCACTGTTCTGGGTTATTTCGTCATATAATGGAGGGTTGTAGTAATTCACCTTATCACATTAAAAATACTTCATTTAGGTAACCGCAATTAAAGATTAGTTTGCAGTTATGCTAATATCCTGTTTTGATTCATTGATTTTTTTATAGCAATCTTTTGCATGTTTTTATATAAATTCAAATGTTATTCGTAATTATCTCTTAAAGGAACTTCTCTGAGCGGTTCAAAGATATCTTCACATTGTAATACTCTTACTATATGTGTACTCTGTGTATGTTTTTATTAAAAAAGATTCAGTATGAACTAATGAATTATTCTTTCTCCTTTAAGGTCCGATGAGGATTTGTCACAATCTTTTCGTTTAGAAGAACCCCATGTCACGGACCTGGATACGGAGGTAGAAGATTTGCCGAGCAATCAACCCAACGAATGTCACATCATTAACGAAATAATGTTTTTTTTTTTGATCTTTTTTGGGGGGGAAGAAGACACAATGTATTTTCATCAATATATTAAATGAAAGAAATCGTGTTTTTAGTAAAATAACCATCTTAAACTACAAAATATACACAATAACATTATTGATTACAAATATATATATATATATACATATACATACATGTTTTTAGTACAATAACCATCTTAAACTACAGAATATACAAACTAACGTTATTGGTTACATATATATAATATATATATATATATATATATATATATATATACACGAACAAAATATCATACTATAAAACGAGTACGCACAATCGGAAAGCGGCTTTTTATCTGTCTGCATACCATTTCATCGTTTCTTTGAGTTTGACACAGGTCGAATAATTTTTAAAAATTTATAAAGTCTTATATGCCGTCTATAATTAGCCTGACAATTGAAGTTAAGAGTATAAGGTGTGGCACTATGACCCGCAATACGGAATACACGGTCAATATTTACCGTGAAGTTGTCCATATTGAAGGCTATACTACGTTGAGAGGCCTGCATTATACGACCTAATATATACTCTATATCTTCAGCTGCCAAACGTCTGAAAGGTATTACTACCCAAAAATGATCTACAGGGTGTCAGGAAATGATTGCCCCCCCTGTAGAGCAAAAACTAGAAGAGATAGATAAAAACCGGCGAGACCATTTGAAAGAGCGTTAAAATCTGAATAAAAACCATTATATTCTATTCCTGTGATTTTAATTCTTACCATTTTTTTCCCACAGAAACCATGGCATCATCTATTTTGAACGATTCAGACAAAAAGCGAGTTCTTGACCGCATTCGAGCTGTCACATTTCGTGAAGCAAAGGAAGCTGGTGCAACTTTCATAACTCGACACTGGGTGGCTGAGAGATTAAAAAGATCAGAAGACTTTGTCGAAAGGAATTGGAATAAGAATCCTGAAGATTGTGAAACAGAATTTCGAGGAGGAAGACCGGAGAAATTATCTCAAGAATCGAAAGACATTGTGCGTGCTGCATCACGGCGCCGAAAGAAGAGCTGCTCTGAGGTAGCGAAAGAGATACTTATCCGTCGTGGTAAGATAGTCAATCGGCAACTTGTGCATCAATTTCGAGTTCACCAAGGCTTGAGTGCTTGGCATGAAATAGCTAAGCCACGGAAGAGTGATCTTAATATTGAAGATCGGCTATGGTTTTGTGATTATCTTGAGGAATGGACGGAAGACGATTTCCTTCACTTGGTTGTCAGCGATGAATTCTTCGTTTATGTCTCCAGAAAACCAAATTTTCAGAATGATCGGTTTGGGCAACAACTCCTGATGAAGTCCCAGACGACCAGAAGTATCGAGAAATAGTAAAAAATCCAGCATGTGTGGGTGTTTTCATTATGTTCTCTATTCGGAAGCTCATCTGGGTTATCAAACCAAGAGGAACCAGTTGGGATGGGCCTTATTTTCGAAATGTAATTTTAGCCCAACATGTAATTCCGTTTTTGAAAGACCCCGAGTGTGTTTTGGATGTTGAACAGGCAACCTTTCTTCACGACAAAGTCCCCTGTATGAAAGCACTTGCGACTCAACAACTGCTTAAGGACAATAACATTGATTTTTTCGGAAATAATGAATGGCCTGGCAATTCTCCCGATCTTAATGTCTGTGAACATGTCGGATCCATCATGAAGGATCGGGTGGAGTCCTTAATGCTGGAACAACCCATTCAGAATCGGTATTGAACAGAAATTATGACTGCAAAGATCAACGAAGTCCTTGAAGAAATGAGTCATGATACCGATCTCTTTGAGACACTTCTGGGATCATACCCCCGTCGATTAATGGCCGTCAGAGCTGCAAATGGGGGCAACACCCGATATTAAAACAAGTGTTTTTTATTCAAAATTAAACGCTCTTTCGCGTGGTTTTGTCTGTTTTTTTTTCTATTCCTTTCAGTTTCTTCTGTACAGGGGGGGCAATCATTTCCTGACACCCTTTACATCTTCGTCATCTGACCCGAATCCGAAGGATAGCCTCGTTCTGACTTCACGTTCGTCGCGGTTCTGAAGGTCAAACTCTACAATACGCTCAACTATGCGCCGTAGTTCGTGTTCAACACCATTGCTATACATGGATCTAGGATCAACCCTGACTATATACCAAATTCAAGTCAAGGCTGGGGTAGGGGTAGCGGTGCCCACCAACTCGAATGTTATGCCATCCTCAACAGAATGAGAAGCTGCTGCGGAGGATGTACCCGGAACTGAAAAGGAATAAGGGGATATATTTTTATTTGAGGAAGGTACTATTGTGGGGGTTGTGTCATAAGACGTAGAGGGTTGGGGCTCTATTACTGGTGGTCTAACAACCGGCGCAATCCTGGCACGCTTTATACCTGACGTGGAGGGCTCTTCATCATGCCTCCGCTTTGAATTGTCGCGTGCTACATGTATCGCTGGTGAGGATTCGTCGGCGGGGAAGGATTCTGTGATCACAACTACACTCTCGTCGGGGTCATCTGTAATGTCGATGATGGGGTTCTGTACCTCATCGTGATTCACGGTTCTGTGGGAGAAGAGAAAAACAAGACTAGAATATAAGGAGCAGCACTTAAATATTTATTATATTTTGTAAATGACCCACTTAGGAGTGTGACGTGTTAGAAATGGATTCCGTAGAAAAATTCAGGTTCACGAGCTCATCCCCATGTATTATATCTCGACCTACAGGATGTGGTAAAACTTTGTTTATGCTTACAATCATTAAAGAAAAGGGAGAGATGTTCTCAAAATTTGTGCATAAAGTTATATGGTGCTATTCGACGTATCAATCAGTGTTCAACGAGTACCAAGATGATATTTTGTTCCACAAAGGTGTATATGATGTTAATTCGTTAAAGGGAAATGAACATACAGTCATTGTAATTGACGATCTCGTTGGAAATGGATAAAACTTTTGCCGAGACATTTACAGTATTCTCCCACCATCTTAACATAAGCATGTTCTTCATCAATCAGAATCTATTTTTCAAAAATAGATACATGCGCGATGTATCGTTAAATACACAATATCTAGTCTTATTCGCGCAACGTAGAGATGTATCACAAATTGGGGTATTAGCCAATCAAATGTTCCCGAATCAGCGTAAGGAGTTTTTGGAAGTTTATAAAGAAGCTACAAGCACGCGTTACGGATATTTGCTTTGCGACCTTCATCCGCGAAACACGTTTAGGGTGCTTCTAAGAACGAATATATTTCCAAACGAGCCTGAAACGGTGTATATTCCAGAATGACAAAGAGGCTAAAGAAATACCATGAATTAATAAAAATCTATCATCGACTGCCCCGGGCAATGCAGCAGATGTTTATTAAAAATATCGACTCCGACTTTTTAAAATGCATCTGTGAAATCTGTCTTAACGTTATAAATTGCAATGTATCAATGAATCCCTCTCAGAAGGCTCGCCTACGCCGTTACAAGAACATAATACGTGCACTCGCTCGTAAAAGTCAAACTGTGGGGAAGAAAAAACGAATTATTGTACAAAGAGTAGGGTCATTCCTCCCCATCTTATTTTCAGTTTTGGGTCCTTTACTGACTAGATTAATATAATGAAGAAAGAGGTAGTGATGCCACACGAAATGTATGCTTCACTGCAAAGTTCAAAGAATCCAGACATGGATCTAGATCCCCGTAAAAGCAGGCTTAAAAGAATGGAAATCGACTTGCTAGCCCTATTAAAGAGTGAAAAAACACCTGATGAGAAAAGAATCTTATACGAAGAAGCTCTGCAGAAACTTCTTCACGAGTACGAAAATTATAAGAACCCGACAGAGATTCCCGTGGTTATTAAGCACAGCACGGGGAACGTTGGACTTGGTGACATAGGACCTGTGTCCGACGATAGAGCTGACCAACCAAAGTTTAATGGACTGGCCACAAAACATATCGAGCATGTATTAAAAAGCACCTTCCCACATACATTGAGGAATGAAGGTTTAAGTCTTTATAATCTATTGAATGAGGACCCCGCCATACAATGGACCGATACAAGCGAGATCATTGTGGAAGGATCAAAGGTACAGGGGTCGAATATCGTGGATATTGTCCATGATCTGGTGAGAAAGTGGGATAGGCCCTCACCATCAGGATGGAACCATATTAAAGCAAGACTACAACAAATAAATGTCCCCAAAACAATGATAGGAAATCTGAACAGGTTAAAAGATTTGGAACATGCGACGCACGTGACACAGTTGAAGACGCCATCACCCGCGGCGGTAACATCTTTGAAGAGGAGAAAGAAGAGGTTAAACAACGTCAACCCTACCCACGTGCCTGTAAAATACGCAAATGGCTAACATATTAAGAAGACGTTATTATGACATTTCTAATCCAGCCTCCTACGGAGGCGTAGATAGACTGTACAGAAGTGTTTACGGAGTAGGAAAAAAAGATGGTGAGAGATTTTTGCGGGAGCAGGACGCTTATACACTTCATAAGCCTGTGAGAAAAAGGTTTGAAACAGCCAAGACAACAGCTGCCTCGATTGACTCTATTTGGCAATCAGATTTAACATACATGCAAAGATATTCTGTGTATAACGATGGTTACCGCTACATTCTATTCATAATAGATGTATTCTCTAGATATCTGTGGCTAATTCCTCTGAAAAATAAATCACCTGAAACAGATGTTAAAGCCACCAAAACGCTGATGTTAAAAGAAAACAGGGTTCCTGGCTATTTTTGTACAGATATGGGGAAGGAATTTATAGGCCGTGCTTTTCAGAACATGTTGACAGAGTTTAATATCAGCTATTACACTACCAATTCTATACATAAGGCTTCTTTAGCTGAAAGAGTTCAACGTACCATAAAGGAACGCATGCACCGCTATTTTACACATAAAAAACATACAGATTTCTAGACATTCTGGAATCATTGGCCTCATCCTACAACCACTCACACCATCGCACGATTGGGACAACACCTAACGAGGTTTTAGAAAGAGGTACGTTCCCAGAGGTGAGAAGAGATGGAACACCACCACACTCTGCGCGTTTCAAAATCAATGATTATGTAAGGCTGTCATGTTCGAGAAATAAATTCGCGAAGGGATTTGAGCAAGGATGGACACGTGAGATTTTTAAAGTTAGGGCTATGAGACCTAAAGGTGAGATAATGATGTATTACGTTGAAGATTTGAATGGGGAAGAAATCTCAGGAGGCTTTTACCGCGAGGAGTTGCAGAAAGTGGCATTTAATTTAGGAAAAAATGTGTTTAAAATTGAGAAAATTTTAGGAAGGAAAGGTTCAGGAAAGAGAGAAATGTACCTGGTGAAGTGGCTAGGATACCCAGAAAGTTTCAACACCTATATAAAAGCTGATGCAATAATGAAGCTTAAATAGCATGCAACATGGCTCCTAACCATTTCTACGTCACACTCCCGTCCTCCTCGTCCCACTCTGTACACCCTAACAACACACTAGCCAACTTTGTAACAGAGCTCCATGGACCCATTGAATTGGGCCGTGATTCGTATGAGGTGGGGATATATGAAATTCAGCTGGACACCCTCTTTTTAAATATTGATTATAAAGATACCGTTTTCACGATTCTTAGAGACTGTAAAGAGTGTGAAAGAGCCGGGGTAACTCGGGATGAAACCATGCGTATCGCCCAGACTGGGTATGCACAGTATTACAGTACAGAAGTAAAATTAGGGCCGGGTCACTATGGTGAGGCCGAGGATGTTGTGAGAGACTTAAACGTAAGTTTAAAAAGCTCAAATCTTACGGGCGATTTAGTATACGAAATCGTAAACAATGATCCCCATGCATGCACTGTGGCCCTAAAATCGCAGGCTAACAGAAATATTAAAGACCAAAGAGTGTTCAAAATTATAACCGATGGACGATATCGCTCAGCCTTCCAAAGAGAGACATTTCACGAGGCACAACACGACTTGTCCAGCCTAATGTATCAGATGAAACTGGAGAAAATGGTTGACGGCTATAAACCCCCAGACATGTGCTATATTTACAGCAATATAGTGGAGCACCAGTTTGTTGGGGATACCCAGGCACGCCTGCTGCGCATTGCTCACATTCCCAACCATAGAGGAAGGAGTTTGAGTATTACATATGACAGACCCCATTATGTGAACGTCGCAACTAATCTAATAACCAATATCTCAATATATATAAGAACGATTGAGGGTAAAAATTTCCCATTCGGTAACGGGAGCTTAACAGTGAAGCTGCACTTTCGACGCACTGAGTTATAATGGACAGAAAGCCTTTCACTGTCTATCGAGGGGTGAGATACCAGCGTGGTAGTGGACTTGGGTCCATTTTTTCAACCATACTACGTACGGCTGTTCCTTTGCTCAAGAGGGGTGCCATATACTTTGGAAGGATAGCGCTACAATCAGGTCTTAACACTGCAGAAGACATATTGGCTAGGGCTAAACCTGAAGAAGCTCTAAGAAAAACATTTAAAATGTGCACGGGACGAAATCGTCAAAGATGCAAAGAGAAAAATGCGTGGTGGTGGGAAGAAGAGGACTGGCCGGAAGAAGGGAATACCACCACGTGACATTAAACGTAAAAAGATATCAAAAAAGAAGTGTTCTAAGCGAATGAAACCTATGGTTGACCATTTTTTCGACTGATATAAGCTAAGTACATTGAACTCATGAATCATAGTTTGTATACTACTTGTCGAGAGAGGAGGTACTATTTCTAACTCATCATGGAACGCCTCATCCATCCGTGTAGTTCACAATGCTGTAAATCGGAGCTATCCCTCTTTGAAATGCCCCCAACTCAAGTTTCTATTGAACACAATGACTTTATTACAATTAACCCTTTGAACACAATTAGTTCCCCGAGTGCCCCTATAGAATTCGTGTTACCCAGCTCAGGCCCTTACTTCTTTGATCCAAGGTGTGTGTACATGTAGGCTAAACTACGTATAGCCCATTCTGATGGAACGGACTGCGATGACAAATATGCTGTATACCCTGAAACAAACTTTCTGCACTCCATATTCAACCAGTGTGACGTATATTTAAATCAGGTCAACATATCGGCAGGCACGGGGTACTATCACCTACGAGCCTATCTGGAAAATGCCCTCAACTTTTCCAAAGAAGCGAAGGATACCTTTTTAAGGGCCGAGGGATTTCACATTCCAGGAGAAGTTGCTTGTGAATCGGATGGATATGACAATAAAGCTCACCCGCACGAGTCCTGAGATCTGCTTAAATCTGGATGCTCATCAAGAAGAGGGAGCAAAACCCGTTGTGGTTCACATTATGGAGACATACCTCCGCTTACGGCGAGTGAAATTAAGTTCACCAAAACAACTAGAAATTGAGAAAAATTTACTAAACGCCACAGTAAAATACCCTATTAACAGAGTACAAATCAAACTATACACGGTACCAGCAGGATTGGCATCGAAACAGAAAGAAAACGTCGCCCTGGGAAATCTTCCTAAAAGGATATTAATTGGAATGCAGAACCATGCTTCGGTGAATGGAAAATATAAAAAGAGTGCCTTTAAATTCGAGAATTTCGGACTTAAAAATATAAGAATTCATTCATCAATTTAACCTTTATCCGTTTGACATCACTGACTTTTAAAACGGATGCGAATACACTTTAGAGAGTAATGAATAGTGAACGAATCACACGTTCCAAATTTATCGGTGTGTTTGCGAAGAATGAAACATTGAATTTGCCAATTACGCGAGATTGCGGTAGTCTTATTGTGAACACAGATGTCGATGGTAATGAAGGGATTCATTGGTTTGCAATCTATTTTAAAAATAGGGACTGCCTGTAGTATTTTGGTTCACTCGGGACTCCATCCTGGAGTGAACCTGTTATTGTAAAGTTTCTCGGCCAGTTGTATATCCCCGAAGTTGTATGGAACCCATTCCGGTTACAAGGATATTTTAGTAATACGTGTGGAATGTACTGCCTTTCATTTCTAATGCATATGTCAAGCGGTAAAGACTTTATAAATTTTTAAAAATTATTCGACCCGTGTCACACTCAACGAAACGATGAAATGGTATGCAGACAGATAAAACGCCGTTTTCCGATTGTGCGTACTCGTTGTATAGTATGATGTTTTGTTCGTGTGTGCATATATATATTTGTAACCAATAATGTTAGTTTGTATATTCTGTAGTTTAAGATGGTTATTTTACTAAAAACACGATTTCTTTCATTTAATAAATTGGTGAAAATACATTGTCTTCTTCCCCCCCAAAAAAGTTCAAACAAAAAAAACTTTATTTCGTTAATGATGTGACATTCGTTGGGTTGATTGCTCGGCAAATCTTCTACCTCCATATCCAGGTAAATGACATGGGATTCTTCTAAACGAAAAGATTGTATAACACGTGACAAATCCTCATCGGACCTTAAAGGAGAAAGAATAATTCATTAGTTCATACTGAATATTTTTTAATAAAAACATACACAGAGTATACATATAGTAAGAGTATTACAATGTGAAGATATCTTTGAACCGCTCAGAGAAGTTCCTTTAAGAGATAATTACGAATATCATTTGAATTTATATAAAAAACATGCAAAAGATTGCTATAAAAAATCAATGAATCAAAACAGGATTTTAGCATAACTGCAAACTAATCTTTAATTGCGGTTACCCAAATGAAGTACTTTTAATGTGATGAGGTGAATTATTACAACCCTCCATTATATGACGAAATAACCCAGAACAGTGCTCTTTCTGGCAGCACAAGTTTGTGAATAATTGACTCCAACCAAAAATAAAATTATAGGCACTTACATTTCTACGGCAGTCCCTTTCGTCGGATCGTAAGGAGCATCATTGCAAATATCATCAACGGTTTGTGTTGGAAATAATCCATCCCAGTCGGTCAGCGGCGTTAAAAAGATTAATTGTGGACAACGCTACAATGTCACCATCTTGATATAAATCCGGTAAACTATAAAGTTCTTGATTCATGGCGGAGGGAATGTTTATTCACTGGTGAAAATAATTACTGTGACTCCCAGCTGAAAATATTTCCTTTTATATGCACGATCCCCAAGCACCGCCCCAAAAGACTAAGAGCGGTTCGTAAGTTTAATGACTGGTTGTCAATGTAACTGGGGGGAGCTATGATAAGTTTGTGTACCAATCGTAACACCTATATGATGGGTCCAAGCTTTGGACGAATAATGGTGTCTTTATATTCTCACCGTAGATTTAATGCACACATCGTGTCTTACCCCTTGCAGTCTCTACCACGGCAATATTTGCATTTGCGCCCATACTTTTCTCGGTTTTCCCCAACCCTCCCCTTTATGCAATATCCTTCGCAACCTTGATCATCCACCTCTATCACAACAATATTTTATTATTTTGCGGCCATACTAATTGAGCCTCAATTTTTTTGGATGCAAGTCGTTTAGGAATATCTTCATCAGAGTCGCTCAGCTAAGTACCAAAATAAACAAAATTGGCGCCGCTACTCTTCATAATCCTAACATTACCAGAATCAACAGAGTAAAACAAAGGTCATTAGAAAATAAGAAATCTAGAAGATTTTTGCATTATTATGTTTTGCGGCCATACTAATCTCAGCTTTCCCAAGATTCCTGACTTGTGGATTTGGTTATGTGTGTGTGTGTGTGTGTGTGTGTGTGTGTGTGTGTGTGTGTGTGAATTTATTGCATATAATCCTCGTATGTATATTTTTTTCTTCTCTAAAAGGTCTTTTGAAAATCTGTGAATTAAATATATTCTCCACAAGAAATTATAAATATTTTTGTTTTTTCATTCCTTTATTTATATTTTTATCCCTTTAATGCCCAGTGTGTGAAATTTTCATTGTTAACTTTGGAAGCAATTTTAGACCTTCCAGTTCCCAATGTGTGAAATTTAACACATTTCGTATTTTATTAATTATGAACAATAAAACTTTGTACCATATATTTTTCAGTTATTTTGGGGCCAATTAAACGATTTTTATATCCCAATTTTATTTTTTTTACTTTTCGACTTAATTTGGGTATGAAAGGGTTAAAAAAGAATATTATATCCAAATAGAATAAACAAAACTTTCTTTCTGTGTGTGTGTGTGTGTGTGTGTGTGTGTGTGTGTGTGTGTGTGTGATTTCTACAAGCAGAGTGTGCATTATTATGTTTTGCGACCATACTAATCTCAGCTTTCCCAAGATTCCTGACTTGTGGATTTGGTTATGTGTGTGTGTGTGTGTGTGTGTGTGTGTGTGTGTGTGAATTTATTGCATATAATCCTCGTATGTATATTTTTTTCTTCTCTAAAAGTTCTTTTGAAAATCTGTGTATTAAATATATTCTCCACAAGAAATAAATATTTTTTTTCATTCCTTTATTTATATTTAAAAAAAAAGAAAATTATATCCAAAAAGAATAAACAAAACTTTCTTTCTGTGTGTGTGTGTGTGTGTGTGTGTGTGTGTCTCTCTCTCTCTCTCTCTCTTTCTCTCTCTCTCTCGTCGCCTTTAATAAATAACAATTTAAAATTAAGTTTTTAGCTTCAGTAGTAATGGTAACGATGCTAACAATATTTGGTGCGAGAGGAATTATCTGGAGAGAAGGGATGTGGTTTGACCCACATTCCATTCTGGCCAGTTTGCGGTCAGCCTCTGCGACCTTCAAAAAAGCTTCGGGTTAATATGGGTGAACCTTATCGTTCCTGTCTCCTTTCCTTCTAGTCTGAACATAAATGTTTATTACCAAACTTAATATACATTTTCGTATATCTTCGGCAAATTATTAAATCTTCTTCATATGGAAATTTAATTTAAATGTGTGTGTGTGTGTGTGTGTGTGTGTGTGTGTATTTATTTCTCAAATCGATAGAATTAATAAAATGAACGAAAAAAAAATGCACGAAATTGTGAAGACATCTTGTATATATATATATAATATATATAATATATATATATATATATATATATATAGAGAGAGAGAGAGAGAGAGAGAGAGAGAGAGAGAGAGAGAGAGAGAGAGGAATGACAAAAGTAAATAGACCTTTAGGTGAAGTTAGTTAAAATAATTATAGTTTTCCCATATATATATATATATATATATATATACACATTTTAACTGCAAACAACACACAGTATAATTAATGTAAAGAACGACGCTTGTGTAGAAAAACGTTTCGCACAAGATGAGGAGGGAGAACGAACAAATGAAAAATGAGGTAACCACCCAGGAATCGAACCCGGGATCTTCCGATTGCCGGTCAGATATGGTATCAACTACACCATGGGCCTCGATTAATCAGAAGTCGTAATTCTCCTACATACGAGCAGGAACCAATGCCCTGAGGGGGGCACCTTCACATGCCGTACACATATATATATATATATATGCATTTTAACTGCAAACAACACACGGTATAATTAATGTAAAGAACGACGCTTGTGTAGAAGAACGTTCCGCACAAGATGAGGAGGAAGAACGAACAAATGAAAAATGAGGTAACCACCCAGGAATCGAACCATGGAACTTCTGAATGCCAGTCAGATATGCTATCTACTACACCATGGAACTCGATTAATCAGAAGTCGTAATTCTCCTACATACGAGCAGAAACCAATGCCCTTAGGGGGCACCTTCGCATGCCGTACATATGTATACATTTTAACTGCAAACAACACAGAGTATAATTAATGTAAAGAACGACGCTTGTATAGAAGAACGTTCCGCACAAGATGAGGAGGGAGAACAAACAAATGAAAAATGAGGTAGCCACCCAGGAATCGAACCCGGGATCTTCCGATTGCAGGTCAGATATGCTATCCACTACACCATGGGCCTCGATTAATCAGAAGTCGTAATTCTCCTACATACGAGCAGAAACCAATGCCCTGAGGGGGCACCTTCGCATGCCGTACATATATATACATTTTAACTGCAAACAGCACACAGTATAATTAATGTAAAGAAGACGCTTGTGTAGAAGAACGTTCCGCACAAGATGAGGAGGGAGCATCTGACCGGCAATAGAAAAATCCCTTGTTCGATTCCTGAGTGTTACCTCATTTTTCATTTGTTCGTTCTCCCTCCTCATCTTGTGCGGAACGTTTTTCTACACAAGCGTCGTTCTTTACAAGTGTGTAAGGTGTGTATTAATAATTTTGTATAAAATTAGCTTCAAAACAAATGAATAAAGGATTCCTCTTCTTGATTTCGCTGATTTTGGTTTATAAAAAATATAGAAAGCGTATAGAAAGGACTGTCAAAAGTAAATAGACACAGTATACATTCTAATGTGTTAGAATAAATGAAAGCGAATGGTAAATTGAATATTATTCTTAGAGAATTTATTATTGGTATGAATTCTTTTGCTAAGTCAATTGTCTAGTGTATTTTTTTTATTGTTAATACTGGGTTTCGTTTTAATAATTTGCTCTCTTTCTGAATAACTTTAAGGAGAAAGTTGCACATGCTTTTAATAAATAAAAACACTATTTGGCAACTCATGTGAATTAAAATAAATGGCGATATCTGCCAACTCTCCATAATAAATAAAATTAAAATAAATGGTGGTATCTGGTAATCCCTTTATATGAATATAAACATTATTCGGCAACCCATGTAAATTAAATAAATGGTGGTATGTAGCAACTCACCCTAATAATGTATACCTGAACAATTAAAATAAATGCTATCTGGTAACCCCCCTCACTATATAAAAAGTGGTATCTGGTAACTCACCATCCTCTATATAAGACCTGCTTGGGTTCAGGACGCTCATAATGATGCAGACTCCGGCGGAATGAAGAACTCTCTCTCCTTCCTTCTTAGGTTAAGACTTAGGTTAGGTTTCTCTTTGGGGTGTGAGGACATCCCACCTTCTCCCCAAAAGACGTCCTCCGTCTCTCCTTTCTGAGCTTAAGGCTACCCATTTGGGGGGAGTTCATCCTCCCTTCTCCCCCCGAAGCTCCCTCCCCTCTCCTTCTTTAACAACATTGAGTTGTTTCATTCCCCTACCACCCTTTGCAAGATTGAGTTGTTGCAGAACCCCCTTCATTGCCTACTCCCTCCCCCTTTGCAACATACCACCTCCCCTTTGCAACATACCCCCACCCCTTTGCAACATACCCCCACCCCATTTTGCAGCATTGATCATTATCTCTGCAACATTCTTGCACTCGTCCGTTTTGCACCCACACTACTATATATATATATATATATATATATATATATATATATATATATATATATATATTATATGATACACACAGATCATGCATGGAACAAGGAACTCTTCTGGAATAATTGAATCCACTATAGTCCGAATAAGTAATGGTAAATGACAAATACCATATTTTTTCTTTTTCATGATGCAAGCCCGACGTGGGCAACGGGTCTCTCGCAAAGAGGTCCCACAAATATAGCTTCCCTCACCAGCTATCTGCAAAGCAGACAGGATCCAGCTTTGGGACATGGATCTAGGGTTTAAAGCAGCCTAGCCCCACTACATTTAGAACCTCAATATAAGTAAAAGACTCGTTGCATTCACGTCGGATTGAATAAATCAAAGAAAAAGGGGTAACTATTATTATTATATATGCATGGTCTGTGTGTATCATAAAAAACTCAGGGAACCATTCTGAGTTCATTCCCATCATGAAACGGACATGTTATGTGCCTTGAAAAGTGGACGCTCAATTCTGCCAGTTGAGGTTTAAGTTTTGGTTTTGGCTAAAAATATAATAGTTACCCCTTTTTCTTTGATTTATTCAATCCGACGTGAATGCAACGAGTCTTTTACTTATATTGAGGTTCTAAATGTAGTGGGGCTAGGCTGCTTTAAACCCTAGATCCATGTCCCAAAGCTGGATCCTGTCTGCTTTGCAGATAGCTGGTGAGGGAAGTTATATTTATGGGACCTCTTTGCGAGAGACCCGTTGCCCACGTCGGGCTTGCATCATGAAAAAGAAAAAATATGGTATTTGTCATTTACCATTACTTATTCGGACTATAGTGGATTTAATTATCCCAGAAGAGTTCCTTGTTCCATGCATGGTCTGTGTGTATCATAAAAAACTCAGGGAACCATTCTGAGTTCATTCCCATATATATATATATATATATATATATATATATGTAAAGAACGACGCTTCTGTAGAATAGCGTTCCGCACAAGATGAGGAGGGAGAATGCACAAATGAAATATGAGGTACCACCCAGGAATCGAACCCGGGATCATCCGATTGCCGGTCAGATATGCTATCCACTACACCATGGACCTCGATCAATCAGAAGTCGTAATTTTCCTACATACGAGCAGAAACCAACTGTTGATTTTCTCATGATGAAGTTGAGAGCGATGGCGTGAAAACAACTGTAGTCGACGAAGTTAATATTTGAAATTTTGAATAATGATACGACTGAAGATGTATTGCACTTATTGTGACAGAACGGACGGTAAAGTAAAGGCCTGCATGTCACGAGTCAGGTCGCTACAGAATTGCCAAATTTTCGTGAAAATTGTTTTTTTATTTTATTAAAATGCTTATAGCAAAAAAAATTATTAAATTTTTTGCAACGATTTTTTCACATATGTTCTCACTAGTACTTAAACTTATTCAGAAAAAAAATAATACCAATATCTGTTAAAATAAAAGAGATATGAGCATTATTATGAAAAATAAAGCACTTCAACAAAAATACTTCTGATATTTACACATTAAAAACATTTCCAAATTGAATTTTGTAATAAACTTTATATTGTCTTAAAGCTAAAGAAATTTCCTCTGCGTCATTATAAGCTTTATTTTAGAAATATAATTTGATGAATACAGAAATGGCATTCATCTTTTTTCAACAAACACAGATTTCATTCTCGAAAGAGTATGGACTATGTACTATGGAATAATTATAACGGTGATTTCGACTTTGCAATGTCATATACAGTAAATTCTCGAAAATCAGAATGTCTAAAATCCGGACCACTTGAGAACTGAAAGTTCATAGTTAGACATAATAAAGCGACATGAGAGAAGTGAAAGTGCGAACTACATTGCAAGAGCGCTAGGCCTAAGTCAGTTTACCGTCTCAACCGTTTTTAAAAATGCTCCTGCATTGAAGGCCGCAGCTGAAAATGTGTGTCCCGTTCTCCGCAATTCTCAGCTCGGCAAATTGGCATTAAAAAAATGCGAATGCGAATCTAAATTTTTGCGGAGGCTCCGCGATTGCGACTGCGAATGCGAAGCTTCGCTACATCACTAATATATATATATTATACACAGTGTGTGTGTGTATATATATATATATATATATATACATTTTAACTGCAAACAACACACAGTATAATTAATGTAAAGAACGAGGCTTGTGCAGAAGAGCGTTCCGCACAAGATGAGGAGGGAGAACGCACAAATGAAAAATGAGGTACCACCCGGGAATCGAACCCGGGATCATCCGATTGCCGGTCAGATATGCTATCCACTACACCATGGACCTCGATCAATCAGAAGTCGTAATTCTCCTACATACGAGCAGAAACAAATGCTCTGAGGGGGCACCTACGCATGCCGTACATATATACATTTTAACTGCAAACAACACAGTAGAATTAATGTAAAGAACGACGCTTGTGTAGAAAAGCGTTCCGCACAAGATGAGGAGGGAGAACGCACAAATGAAAAATGAGGTACCACCCGGGAATCGAACCCGGGATCATCCGATTGTCGGTCAGATATGCTATCCACTACACCAGGGGTCCCCAACCTTTTTGTGCCGAAGAGCACATTCAAGACTACCGGTAGTGCGGCGGGCACCATTTACTTTTTCAAGGCAAATTTATAGTTGGACTTAAAAATGAACATAATACACAAAAAAAAAATTTAATTCCTATGTAAAATAATGAACATAATACACAAAAAACCATTTAATTCCTATGTAAAATAATGAACATAATACACAGAAAAAACATTTAATTCCTATGTAAAATAATGAACATAATACACAAAAAAAAAGCAAGGATGGGCTAACTAAGAATCTTAGAAAAATTATCAAAACTATAACTTAATTTACCGTATTTCCCGGTGTACAACGCGCACCCTAATTTTGAAGAGAAAATTATTTTGAAGAGAAAATTTAGGAAAATAAAAATTTAGGAAACAATATACCTCCTACCTCACTTCACATGTACAATTTTAACGAGTTAATTTTAACGCAGGGTGATTTTTGGAGTATTTTGGGGGAAAAAAAAGGTGCGTGTTATACGCCGGGAAATACGATATTTATAAAGAAATAATTATTTTCAAATAAATGAGCATCTGTTTCTGTAATTAACTACTAAAATTTAATAAAATGTTAAGTATGTTACATATTTTAAATATTTAGTAAGTAAATATTTAAAATATGTAACATACTTAACATTTTATTAAAAATTAAAATAAAAACTTAGCAATCGTAGTCAGTCAGTGGCGGGCACACGCAAAAGGGTCGGCGAGCACCATGGTGCTCGCGGGCACAGGGTTGGGGACCCCTACACTACACCATGGACCTCGATCCATCAGAAGTCGTAGGAGAATTACGACTTCTGATTGATCGAGGTCCATGGTGTAGTGGATAGCATATCTGACAGGCAATCGGATGATCCCGGGTTCGATTCCCGGGTAGTACCTCATTTTTCATTTGTGCGTTCTCCCTCCTCATCTTGTGCGGAACGCTCTTCTGCACAAGCTTCGTTCTTTACATTAATTATACTGTGTGTTGTTTGCAGTTAAAATATATATATATATTATAATATATATATATATATATATATACACACACACTGTGTATAATATATATATATTAGTGATGTAGCGAAGCTTCGCATTCGCAGTCGCAACCGCGGAGCCTCCGCAAAAATTTTAGATTCGCATTCGCATTTTTTTAATGCCAATTTGCCGAGCTGAGAATTGCGGAGAACGGGACACACATTTTCAGCTGCGGCCTTCAATGCAGGAGCATTTTTAAAAACGGTTGAGACGGTAAACTGACTTAGGCCTAGCGCTCTTGCAATGTAGTTCGCACTTTCACTTCTCTCATGTCGCTTTATTATGTCTAACTATGAACTTTCAGTTCTCAAGTGGTCCGGATTTTAGACATTCTGATTTTCGAGAATTTACTGTATATGACATTGCAAAGTCGAAATCACCGTTATAATTATTCCATAGTACATAGTCCATACTCTTTCGAGAATGAAATCTGTGTTTGTTGAAAAAAGATGAATGCCATTTCTGTATTCATCAAATTATATTTCTAAAATAAAGCTTATAATGACGCAGAGGAAATTTCTTTAGCTTTAAGACAATATAAAGTTTATTACAAAATTCAATTTGGAAATGTTTTTAATGTGTAAATATCAGAAGTATTTTTTGTTGAAGTGCTTTATTTTTCATAATAATGCTCATATCTCTTTTATTTTAACAGATATTGGTATTATTTTTTTTCTGAATAAGTTTAAGTACTAGTGAGAACATATGTGAAAAAATCGTTGCAAAAAATTTAATAATTTTTTTTGCTATAAGCATTTTAATAAAATAAAAAAACAATTTTCACGAAAATTTGGCAATTCTGTAGCGACCTGACTCGTGACATGCAGGCCTTTACTTTACCGTCCGTTCTGTCACAATAAGTGCAATACATCTTCAGTCGTATCATTATTCAAAATTTCAAATATTAACTTCGTCGACTACAGTTGTTTTCACGCCATCGCTCTCAACTTCATCATGAGAAAATCAACAGTTTGGAAATTCTTCTCAAAGAACGCTGATGATACTGCGAAGTGCTTGTTATGCTAACGCAACTACTCTCGAAAGGGACGAACCACATCAAACATGAGAAATCATCTGTATTCATTTCATCCAAAAGAATTTAAAGAACTGAGTGATGCTGAAAACGAAGCTAAAGAAGATTCAAAGAAAAAAGAAGAACCGACGCCATTATAAAAGACGAAGTCTGACATTAGACAGAAAAATCTCGGATTTCAAACAATTGAAAGGTGCTACCAGAAATTGAAGCCTTGGAGTGATGACAATAAAAAATCTAAGACGTACAACTACCGCATCGCAGAAATGCTAGTAATGGATGATTTACCGTTTAGTCACGTAGAAGATGTCGGTTTCATGCGGCTTATGGCGGAAGTTGCTCCGCAATACAAGATCAAGCAACGACAATTTTACGCTGATCTAATATGCAACAGCATGTACCAAGGTGTAACTGGAAAGATTGAAGATATTGTGGACGAAATCAAGGAATCATTGGTATCCTTTACAACTGATACATGGTCCGCCACATCTGCTGGAGTAAGCTTCCTTTCGCTGACCTGCCATGGGGTGGATAATGAATACAAGAGGACGAATTTGATGCTCGGCGCTGAAACTTTGGACGAACGGCACACCGGTGCATATATATCGGAAAAGTTCGACCAAATGCTCGAAAAATGGAAAATTCCTCATTCGTCTGTTAATGCGGTGATGCGTGACGGCGCTGCAAACATAAAGAAAGCGATGGATCTGTCAGGCGTCAACAACATTGATTGTACTGCCCACAAGTTACAGCTCGTTGTAAAATCAGGTTTGTCGGCTCAAGAAAATGTTCAGAATTTGTTGGTGAAAACCCGTTCAATCGCGACACATTTCAACCACTCCGTTGCAGCAAAGGATGAACTGAAGAAGATTCAGACGCGTTTGGATTTACCGAAATTGGGAATGATTCACGATGTCGCCACAAGATGGAACAGTACTCTGCACATGATGGAAAGAGCTGTTCAGTTGAAGGACCCACTAAGCTTATATAGCACTGCGAATTCCAAAATAAAACAACTATCGAATGTTGATTTCGTTCTACTATCTAGCTGCACGAATATTCTCAAGCCTTTTGACGAAATCACGAAGAAACTCAGTAGCTCAGCATCTTCCATATCAGACGTCATTCCTCTGATAGCCTCATTGAAGAACGTTAAAACCAGAAAACAGAGATGATGCTGAAGTCAGAACAATGAGAGAAATTATGTACGACGAAATAGAAAGAAGATTCGCTGAAATCGAGACCAATGACTCCTATGCTTTGGCCACTTACTTAGACCCCAAGTACAAAGCAAAGATGTTCTCCAGTACTGCCGTCACCAAGCGTGTCCAAGAAAAAATAGCGCAACTTTGCGATGACCTGGCTAAGGCACAATCTGAAGAACCAATGGAGAAGAGAATGCGCGCCAGTACGTCTGTGTCTTCACCATCAAATTCAAAAGCTGCCTCAATCATTGAGTCCATGACGTCGCTACTGGCAGCCTCAAACAGTGACGAAGAAGCAGAAGAAGCAATCTGCAGAAATTCAATCAAATTTGTTCAAGAATACCATAAAGAGAAAAGAATCGCCCAAGACGAAAACTCTTTAGCGTGGTGGAGAGACAACCAAGAAAAGTACAAGCTTTTAAATGTACTTGCTAAGAGATTCCTTGGATGTCCTCCAAGTAGCGTCCCAAGTGAGCAACTATTCAGTGGTGCTGGCCTGATCTATGACGAGAAAAGAAACCGCTTGCGAGGAGATAAGGCAGAAAAACTGCTCTTTCTTAAATTTAACTTGCCAACTATTGGGTTTAAATATGTAAAACTGTAATTATGTACTTTAATATTTTATTGTAATTATACATTATTAATATGTAAGAAATTTATTATATTGTGTATAAAAACAGTTGTCAAATAATAATAATAGCATTTGTATTTGTTTTACTTTCTCGTTATAAAAATAGTAATCGTTGTATTCTGGTTTATAGTATAGCGTTCCTTGGTAAAATTTCAGAAAATAGCCACATTTTTAAAATAATTCAAGATTCGCATTCGCCTCCGCATTCGCGCGAATCTCAATTTTCAGATTCGCATTCGCATTCGCAGATTCGCAAAATTTCAGCTTCGCTACATCACTAATATATAGCCTACACACACACAATGGCGTTACAAGTATTCGTACAGAGAAATATTTCAGTTACTGTCTTTATCTTTTGTACCATGTATAGTATAGTCAAGAGAAGTTTACCGTTCTTTTGGAAAAATTTAACAAATAAAAAAATTAGTTTAATTCCAACATTTAATGCAAAACATCAAAGAATTTGAGAAAAATAAAAAAAATTTGGATCACCCGAAGATCAGGGACCCCAGCCTTCTTTAGTTAGCCTTATAAGGCTAACTAACGAAAATAGCACGACTTAACCTAACCAATCGTCAAGGGCGTACAGTTGACCTAACGACTGGTTAGGTTAAGTCGTGATATTTTCGTTAGTTAGCCTTATAAGGCTAACTAACGAGGGCTGGGAGCCCTGATCTTCAGGTGATTCAAAATTTTAATGAAATGAAAAAATGAAAATGAAAAAGTTTATTGGCAGACTATAGTCCATATGACAAATATTATTAATACAATGACAGTTCACCTACTAAGGATATATATATATATATATATATATATATATATATATATACAGAGGAACCTTGCTTAACGAGTGCCTCGTATAACGAGAAATTCGTATAACGAGCCAAAAGAATGGGGGAAAATTACCTTGCATAACGAGCGACATTGCTTAACGAGCAAAATATTTTAAAAATAAAATAACATCTTTTCAACGCAAAAGCAAAATAAATACAGTAAAGTCGCGGAGTCCATCCGAGCGTCTTACTTACGTTGACTCGCTTTCTTTATCCCCCAAGTCTCCTCCTGCATGTCCACCCCCAAGTTAAACGTGTGGGTGACTCACTGCCCAGTGCTGTTTCCCTCGTTTCTTGCCTCGCAGCTCTTAGTCTGTTTAGCTGTCTCTTGACAGTTTCCTCGTGAAAAAGGATCCAAAGAAAGTGAAAGTGCCTCTAAAAAATTTAAAGCTAGTGACTGTGAGCTCGTCGAGAATGTTATTGCATTGAACGAAGACGATTCTCCTCCTTCCCCTCAATAACCCTCTCCTCCTCCCCTGTCTCTTCATTTCCTTTGCGTGCGTCAGGAGCACCTTCTCTCTTCGTAAGTTATTTATAAATTTCACCGTTTACTAATTATTTACATTCTCTTTTGGGTTAATTTTTATTAATAATCTTTTCATTTCATGCAATAATAATTTAAAAAACGCCTTTAAATATCATTATAAATATTATTTTAAGTATTTTTTAAGCATGGAACGCATTATCATATTTTACATTGATTCCTATGGAAAAAATTGCCTTGTTTAACGAGCATTTTGCATAACGAGCACAATTCGGGAACGAATTATGCTCGTTAAGCAAGGTTCCACTGTAATATATATATATATATATACACAGTATATATATATATTATATTTTATATATATATATATATATATATATATATATATATATATATATATATATATACAGGAAGGTCTCGGTTAACACGGTATTCGATGTTACGCGGTTCATAATTTGTGACCATAATCCTGTTATATGCGGTATAATTTCACTTATCGCGGGAAAAAATATTTTATTTGCAAAACAAAAGCGAGTCTCCTTCGCGATATTGAAAATGCGAAACAGAAATTAATGAATGGAGATCCTGATATGGAACGTGCTATGAAAGTCTGTCGAGATACATTGTGTATTGACAATGACAAAGCCTCACTTTTACGTTATTTTACAAAGAAATAAAAATAATCATTCATTTTTTGTAAACATGCATGTGCTTTTCAATAAACTTTAAAACATAAGAATCAATTTATTTACTACCTTACCTTTGTATAATGTACTGTACTGTACATAGTAATAAAAACAAGTCAAAGTCGACAGTCTAAATATTTTTTTTTTTAACTTGGCAATATTAACCAGTTTTACATGTTATATTGTTCCCGGTGAATGCGGCTACGCAACTATATCGCGGTATTCTGCTTGCGTTGGCAACATTAGCAATTTTTAAATGTTATATCAATCCCGCTTAATGCGGTTTTCACTTATCGCGGTATTCTGCTTGCACCAATTAACCGCGATAACCGGGACCTTCCTGTATATATATATATATATATATGAATGACTGGTGCTCTTCCAATACGTGCTCTACCGTAAAATGTACATTCCAATATGTGCTAACTAACGAAAATATCACGACCTAACCTAACCACTCGTTAGGTCAATTGTACGCCCTTGACGATTGGTTAGGTTAGGTCGTGATATTTTCGTTAGTTAGCACATATTGGAATGTAAATTTTACGGTAGAGCACGTATTGGAAGAGCACCGAATGACTTTATCTGCATGAATTGGAATGATAGGGAAATAACTCTTGTCTCGAACGCGAAACACGTCGTGGGGATCAAATTTCTATGTGGCGCATGTACACACCGTAAATTCTTTCGCGGTCTTTAAAGAAATGGAGATAGCAGACTCGAAAGTTACAGAAAAGAATGAAATAATGGGGACACAAGGGTCCGGAATGGTCCCAACGAAAAACCGGGTGGATGAGAGAGAAGACGAAATAACGAATAACGGCATAATAACGAACAACAATTTAATAATGCATAACAATATAAACAATATAATACGGAAGGAAGACAGATGAAATAAAAGAAATAAGTAAAAGTTCCGAAGTAGTCAAACGGTCCAACGAGCGAAATGATAAAAAGATAATAACCAAAAACGTAGAAAATAAACAGCCAAAGAAAAATAATGATAATGCCAAAATTGAGAACTTTGAAAATAATAAGAAAACAAGAAGTAAAAGCGTAAAAAATATCGTATGTAAATACTACTCAAAAGAGAACTGCAGATATCGGGATGGGCAGTGCATATATGCACATCCCACATTATGCAACACGCATTACACAAGTGGATACTGCAAATTGATAAGAAATGCATGTTCCACCATCTTACGGTCTGCAACACTTATGAAAGATATGGGAGTTGCAAATACGAAAAAAAATGCCGATACCACCACCCTCAAAGGAACGCAACGAGGAACAGAAAAAACGAACATCAAAGAAGAGTGCCAATTTTTTAGACGCAGCCAACACATTTCAGCTGCTAAATACTCTCCAGCAATTACAAAACCAGCTGACAAATATAGAAATCCGAGAGCCGGACAGAAGGTACGAACAAAGGCACTTCATGCGTTATCGGGACAACAGGTACCGACAAAGATAAAAAGAGGTAAATTCTCGGAGGACCACAAGGCAACGAAACCGGCACCCCCATTGGAAAAAATCGGAACCACCTGTATGCGAAAAAGAAAGAGAAAAAATAAAAATAATCCTAGCCAACATACAGGGCCTTAAATCAAACCATCCACGAACAAAGTTTATACCTGAAAGGACTCATGCAAGAAGCCGGAGCAGACTTTGCATGCCTCACGGAAACTCATCTAAAGGACTGCCAGGCGAACTGTGAAAATTGTGAGTCCTGTATTGACAAAAAAGAAATACAAATTGACAACTATAACATCCTCCGAGCCGACAGAACAGTGAGACGTAAAGGAGGATGTGCTATTTACACACGCGAAAGGCACATAGCAGAAATGGCTATAAGTACCTCAAACAACTACGTAGAATGTGTAGCAGCAAAAATTGAAAAATTAAATATGGTACTAATTGTAATGTACAGACCCCCAAACACGCCAACCTCAAAATTTTCAGATTCCATTACAGAGGTAAGAAACTTGTAAAAGATCTACACTCTCCAACCCCAAATATTTTTCTCTGTGGTGATTTTAATTTCCCATTCATGAAATATAAAAGGATAGGAAAAAATATATGTATACACCAGGACAAGGGGGGCACACGAGAAGACCAGGAGCAGGTAAAAATGCTACTAGCTTTAGCTGATGAATTTATGTTAACGCAAGAAATAACAGAAAACACAAGAAAAAACAACTGCCTAGATTTGGTATTCACAAACAACAGTAATCTAATTGATAATGTAGAAATATCCCCAACTATGATATCAGACCACAATATCATTGAAATAACAACTAATATAAAGGCAACAGGAAAGGAAAGAACACGCACAACAGAAAGAAGCAAATTCGAAATTTTTAATTTTCACTCCAAAGCTATAAACTGGGAAGATGTGACATCCAGCATGGAAGTAATAGATTGGAAAACCATTTTCGAGGCCAAGACAACGGAGGATGCTAATGACGTTAGAGGAGAAGACGTTAGAAATTGTGGAAAAACATGTCCCAAAGATACAACAAAGAGGAAAGAGAAGCAGGTTCGAAAGACAAAAGAGGGCATTGTTCCGAAAGAGAAAAAGAGTGACTGCAAAATTAAGTAATTGTAAAGATAACATCAGAAAAATATTAAATGATAAACTAAAAGTATCGATGTCGTCATACAGGAACTAATCGAGAAGCATACAGAAAAAGAAGAAGACGACGCTATAGAAGCGATAAAGGCTAACTCAAAGTACTTCTATAATTTCGCAAAAAGAAAGTCGAAAAACCATGCGACTATCACCTTTAAAAAATGAGAACAGTGATTTATCTGATGATCTAACAGAAGTATCTGAAATATTAAAGCTCAGTACGAATCATCTTTCAGTATCCCAAAAACTGACAAATTGATATGCGATAGAAACGCGTTCTTTGAAGAAGAACCACAAGGGGAAAGTATAACGGATTTCGACTTTACGACGGATGATATTACACAAGCCATAGGGAAACTAAAAACACTCAGCGGCAGGACCGGATAAATGGAATGCCACACTGATCAAAAACTGCAAGAATGCAATCGCTGAGCCCCTATACTGGATATGGAGACGATCATTAGACACGGGAGAAATACCGGGCATCCTGAAGAGCGCGAACATAGTCCCAATATATAAAGGAGGAGATCGATCCGAGGCCAAAAACTATAGGCCAGTGTCGCTTACATCTCATCTCACTAAAATATTTGAAAGAATAGTTAGACAGAAAATCTATGACTTTTTGGAAACTCAGAAAAAATTCAATGATAACCAACACGGGTTTCGGTCAGGCAGATCATGCCTATCACAACTAATGGAACACTACAACAACATTATTGATTCACTTGAAAGTAATGAAAACTATGATGTACTATACACAGACTTTGCTAAAGCGTTCGACAAGTGTGACCACGGAATCATAATACATAAACTGAAATATATGGGAATAACAGGAAAAGTAGGGAAATGGATATATAATTTCCTTAGTGAGCGGAGGCAAGTCGTTACAGTACAAGGAGTATCTTCATCAGAATCAGAGGTCCTCAGCTCAGTACCACAAGGAACAGTATTAGCTCCACTACTCTTCATAATCATGCTAACTGACATAGATGAGGACGTTACCAGAGACAGCACAGTAACATCCTTTGCGGATGACACAAAGATCAGTAGAAAAATAAGAAACCAGAAGACATAGGATCTCTACAAACCGACATAAACAAATCTACAAGTGGACGAAGACAACAATATGAAGTTTAACACCGAGAAATTTCAGCTATTACGGTACGGAAAAAGAGAAGACCTAAAATCCATGGAATATTATACCCCAAATGGACAGGAAATTCAGAGAAATTCCAGAGCAAAAGATTTAGGGGTTGTAATGACAGATGATGCGAAATTTGAAACACAAAATAAGATAGCAGTAAACAGAGCAAAGAGAATAACGGGTCAGATATTGAGAACCTTTAAACGAAGGGATAGGAATGTAATGATTCCTCTACTGAAAACCCTGATCATACCCAAATTTACTACCCATATAAAAAAGAAGACATTAGACAGCTGGAGGGATCCAAGAAGCTTCACAGCCAAGATCAATGGGTGCAAAGAACTAAATTACTGGGAAAGGTTACGAGAACTAGACCTATATTCACTGGAAAGGAGAAGAGAGAGATACACCATTATTTACACTTGGAAAATAATGGAGAAACTAGTCCCTAATCTTACTCTGAATCCCTAACTCCCCAAACAACGGTGGAAAGTAGAAGCGGTAGACTGTGTCGTATTCCCAAATTGAAGGCGAGACAGGGAACATCCTTGACCCTGAAAGAAAATAGTTTTGTAGTGAGAGGACCAAAACTGTTTAATCAGTTGCCCAAAGACCTAAGAAACACGAAGGGAGTTGCAGTGGACATCTTCAAAAGAAGACTAGACGCCTGGCTCAGAACAATCCCCGATCAGCAGGGCGTACCTGGCTATGTGAGGTGGAGAGCACAAGAAACCAACTCACTACTTCACCAGGCTAACTCGAGAGGAGGGGCGACAATCTTGACCTTCGCGAAATGAGGAATTATCGCGCGAAACCCTTGTAAGGTTGTAAGGTTATATATATATATACGGGCTCCAATAAACCTTAGCCCCCCCGCCCATGGCCTAAACCATTAGAGGTACAGTAAAACTAAACATACCTTACAAAAGAGAATTTAATCCTGCATTTAATGAGAAACAATTAAAACTTGGTGTTCCCGCCATTGGCTTCCAAGACAGCCTGAATTCGCCTTGGGTAGCTTGCCAAAAGTGACGTGAATAGATCTTGATCGTTACGCAAATTTGCTAAAACAGTTTCAATGTGTTGCGTCAAGTATCCTTCTAAAATCGATTTGCTGCAGGTTCTTGAAACAAGAGACATTCAACCTTGTCCTTTATAACTGATCCAATGTGTTCACAGACGTTCAGGTCAGGAGAATTTCCTGGCGATTCTCACTGATGGGCACCGTTACATTAAATTGGACGGCGTTACCGTCACTCGTTACACGTCGAAAATGTACTCGGCGTTACCGTTACATCGTTTCTTTTGAAAATCCTTAAAGGGTTACCGTTACTCGATACATGAACGACGTTACAAGTAACTAGTTACATTTGATATTTGTTTATGTGCCTTCACACGTATTTTGAAACTACAGATAAACTTACAAATGGCAGCCATACCACATAAATTCTAATAGCTACTATTATTGACTATATAAATGTTGTTCTTTTAAGAACGATATATTGCACAATAATTTGCACCCCAATGATTTTTGGGAAAGATGAAGAGACCTCGAAAATATAAATTTAGTTGTTGTCACTAACACGGAATAGTGAATTGCATTTAATAATCCTCATGAATGGAATGGCAATGTTATCAAATTCAAATTCAAATATCGAGTAACGAGTAACGAAAAAATCCGTTACATTGATAAAAAATTTGCAAAGCATTACCGTTACATTGATAATTTGAAAATATTTCAGGCGTTAACGTTACTCGTTACTTTTGTAACGTTCGTTACGTAACGTCGTTACATGTAACGCGTTACTGCCCATCTCTGGCCATTCTTCATTTCCAAAGAAATCGATCTCATGGTTCCGCAACAACTGTTGAGTGGCTAATGCCTTAAAGCAGGAGGCCTTATCGTGCAGAAGTGTGACCTGATCGACATCCATAACATTGTTTGGGTTTCTTAGAAAAGGAATGACATGCTGGGATAGAATAATATCACGAAAATACTGTCCATCCCAACTCTGACCATTTGGCTTCAGCACCCACATGAGCTTCTTTGCAGTGAACAAAACAAACACACCAACACAGTCTGGACTTTTTAATAATTCGCGATAATATTCATTGTCATCGATTTCATCTGGTGTTGTGGCCCACACTCGATCATTTTGGTAGTTAGGCCGACGTGTTACGTAAAAAAAACTTCATCGGAGACAGCTAAATGCATGAAATCATCCACATGCATGAAATCATTCGCAACTTTTTGGCAACCCATGAACGTGTTATAAAGGTGGCTCCAGCATCACGAGCTTCCCGAATGTTATTGCTCGTATGCGATCTATCACACGTTGCCTCTCCGAATCACCAATTAATTGAGAAGCCATTATATTATCACTTTATCAGCTAGAGTAATTTTAATACCTGCAATAAATAAAGAATTTATATATTTTATAATCACTAAAAAATATTTCGATATAAGTAAACATGTAAGCTGCAAATGGGGGGCTAAGGTTTTTTGGAACCCCTTATATATATAATATATATAATATATATATTATATATATATATATATATATATATATATATATATATATATATATATAATATATATATATATATATTATATTAGACTTAGAGCTGTAAAATATTTATTGAGCAACAAAACTTACAGATTTTAGTGATGAACTCAATGAAAAATTTTCACTGAAAACACTTAAGTAAATAAAGCCTATCAGAAATTAACGTGACATTGCACCACGCCAACGGCTATAGTTATACTGATTGGTTCACAATTAATTATGAAACAAGTGCACATCAAATCAACTGGCAACTTAGAAAATTTTAATTTTAGCGAAAACATATTGCTCGAATTAATTACAGTTAAATTTTCACGAGTAAAATATATATATTAAAATTTGTCATAAATAAAATGACAAATTTTAAATACTATGACAGAATTTATATGATATTTATTTTAAAAAAGTACTAATAGAACCAGTCTTTTATAAAATCGTCAAAATTAAAATCTGCCATATTACACTTTTGCAGTAGCCGAGTAGCGAAAATTTATTTACATATACTTAACAGATTTTAATTTTAGCGAAAAATATATAGTGATCCCAAATCCACGATGGTGCCATTTCAAGTCAGAATAAGAATATAAAATATTATTTAACAAAAAGGCACAAGGTAAAGTTATGTATAAATATTAGGACCTTAATTAGACCTTAATATTAAGACCTGATTAGACTGATTAAACGTGTTACGGAACCCTTATTAAGCCTCCGTGGAACCACAGGGTTCTGCGGAACACAGTTTGGGAACCACTGGCTTAGAGGGTAAACGGCAGGACTCATGGATAGCTTGGATAATCGGGTTGGTTGATTTTTAATTCTTTGCATTAGACTGTATTGAGCACGTCTTGTTATCTCTAGGAAGCTCGGGACATTCCGGGTAGCAAACATTTGCGAAGCTGAGCACCTCGGGGGTAATTTATGTAAGAGTCTAAAAGACCTGTTGTACAGCAAATTTAGAGTTCTGCCAGAACCTTTTTTATAATTCACCCAGAGTTGCTGTCCGTATATATATATTACTGCAGAAAGTACGAAACAGAGTGTCGTTAACTTCACTTGTACAGAACCGAAAGTTCCTTATAGTCATATTCGCTTTAGCACAAAGGCTTCGAGATTGCTTTCTTATATCCGAGTCATCACTCAAGGAGCTGGTAATAGTTTGACCCAAATACTTAAACTCCTGTACTTCCTCAATTACTTCACCTTTCATTTTAAACCTAATGTCAGCTGGCTGATTATAGCTTTTAGGATGAAATTGCATTACCTTAGTTTTTGTAACATTCAAAAGAATATCATGTTTCTGTGAATACACTTCGCAGACTTTTAGTAGCCGATCCAGACTTTTAACAGAGGGACTTATTAACACCATCCCATCGGCATAAACTAAGTTATTTATCCTTGTGTTATCTATACAACATCCCGCTGTTGCTTCATTAAGTGAAGCAATTAATCCGTCAATATACACATTAAACAGCATAAGGGAGAGCAAGGAGCCTTTCTCACCCCGAAAGAGGAGCCAAAACATTCGGATAGTACATTGCCCCTGCCCCACCTAACGGTAAAAGATTGGTGGGAAAACCAAAATTTCAATAAATTTAATATGTATATGAAATCTTCCTGTCTTCTAGTTTTTTAAATAAAATATTGTGGTTCACTCTATCATATGCCTTACTTATATCTAGGAAACAGCTATAAATAGTTGAATTACTGTCAATGTATTTAGATATTGTTTCTTTAAGTACATACGGTAGATACACAGTTCAGTTGAGCCGGACCTTTTAAAACCAAACTGATTAGGCTATGTCCATAGGTAATCATTTAATCGGAGTAACAAGAGTTTTTCTAGTAGTTTCGAGAAACAGGAAGCGACAGCAATAGGCCTATAATTATTGCTGGACAGAATGTCTCCATACTTATTTTTGACCAGGGCCAAGATATATACCCTCATGAACTCTGCAGGGATATAGCTATGAGCAAGCATGGCTGATAAGAGCAATGATATATGCAGACATTATACCATTGGCATATTTTAAGTGCTCATTCGATAGGTCATCTACCCCTGACGCAAAACCACTCTTTAACTCTTTAATTAACCTCTTTACTTCAGGAACTAATATCAAAGTATTTTCCATTGTCCCTCCCACAGGCGTTTCGCTGCAATCTATCTTAAGATTATCCCTACTCACACTGTTAAGAATGTTAGAGTAGTGGTTTTTCCACAGCTTTACAAATTCATCCTCCCCCGACACCACATCGATTGTCGGAGGGAGGACACTTTTGACACCCGTTTGATTCTTAACAAATTTCCGAAATTTGTTATTATCGTTATTTATGCGAGCTTCACAGGCTTTTGATGCTCGAATAGACTTCTTCCTGTTTACATCGCCTTATGGCCGCCTTATACTGACCCCTACTTCTACACATATTTGTGTATACTGGTCCTAATCTGAGTCTACCATGAATGCACCACAAATCATAGGCGTCTTTCGATTCCCTCTTCAGGGGGGGCAATAAAATTATTCCATCCAGGAATAATCTTAGTAAGATACACTGTAGTTGTAAGATTTAATCAGGGGGCTTCCTGCTTCTCTTAACAGAGATACTATCTTACTATAATACCTATCTTGAGTGTACAGTGAGAATCATTTGAGCAAGGATTATTACAGGCAAGATGCAAAATTTATAAATTATTAAAGAGGTGACCTGTTTTCTCTTTGCATTCTATTCTCTGTTGCATATTAACATTAGACCAATCGACGCGATTATTCTTACCTATTTAGTTCTTCTTAAGTCGTGTTGCGCATAAATTGGTAAAATTAATTAATAGTTCTAATGGTCTATGATCAGAAAGGAGGAAATCATGCAAAATATGAATTCTAACAATTCGATCCTTTAGATCAGAGCTTTCCAAACTGTGTCGCGACACATTAGTGTTTTTTGTATTTTAAAAATTTTGATTTTTCTATCAACAAAATCGGCTACAAGATAAACCACCTACTGAAAAATTATCTGATATTTGATATTTGATAACAAAAATTAATTAATATGTCGTGAAAATTTGTATGCTTAAATAGTGTGTCGCCAACGTGAAAAGTTTGGAAAGCTCTGCTTTAGATTATTACTAGTGAGACAATGATCAATCCACCTGGTGGTACCACTCGTATCATTAACGTATGTAAAATTACCACTGGTTACCCCTAATATATCTACATCACTTATACTTAATTTGGCCGACTCGCACATGTTACCCAATTCTACAAAGAATTCCGAGTTCACATTCGCGTTAAAGTCCCTCATTATTATAGAGTGAGAATATTTGGGGTTATCTGATAATGACTTAATTTTATACAGCAAATCAATGTATTCATCTAGATTACTGCCGTTGTTGTATGGTAAATAGCAGTTTACAATTAATATGCAATCATTGTTCACTTGTAATTCAATGCCTAACAACCTTACATTATCGCTTGTTAAAAATTTTATATGTTTTAACAAATTTTTCCTTATTAAGAAAGCAACACCACTAAAAGGCCTACCGTGCATTAATTCATCTGACAAGTCTAGTGCTGATGACGCATGGTACATAAAATCATCATGGATGGTAGAGAGGAATTTTAGCTCTTGCTTAGGTAGCCAGTGCTCTTGCAGGAGTATCAAATCTGCACTGTCACAGACTTTATGAACATCTACAATTGAATTCCTCACTGACCTTACGTTATATGAGACTATTTTCAACAAGTTACCCGCCATGACTGATAGAAAACTTATTAATCTGATGTACAAATTTCAGGCATTACCGTTAGGGCGCCTATTATTATTACTAGTACTATTCCCGCCGCTTCGCTGACGGTTAGACAGGCTAAACTACAAAAAAAGAACCCAGCCGTGAAAATTTTGAGCTTCACATTGTGTCAACATTTCTGAATCTGGTATCTCCCAAAACCTCCTCACCCCATTCATACAACTTGGGGGCTAACCCCCTCCCCCATTACCCCCACCCCTCCCCATTACCCCACCCATCCCTCATTACCCCACCCCCACCCTTCCCCCATTGCTAAACTACAGAAAAGAACACAGTCATGAAAATCTTGAGCTTCACATTGCCGCCCGTAATACAATTTCTGAATTTTTTTTACAATTTCTGAATTTTTTTTCTCACAATTTTTTCTGACAATTTCTGAAAGTGTGACGGACGGACAGACAGACAGACGGACAGCTCTCTTATTATATTATATAGATTATTATTATTATTATTATTATTATTATTATTATTTTGCCTGTTATCAAATCTCCTGGAAAAGTGAATAAACTACTTAACAACAATACCTTCTGGCCACTGACTCATATTGTACGGGTTGAAATGCGAATTTACACCTTTAATTATTACTTTAAACGAGTTATAATATGGAGATTTTGTGTTTAATTTATTAACTAACAATATACTGCGTTCACCACAGACCTCTTCCATCGTGTGTCGAATATCGCTTCCCTCGTTCGAGAGCTGAATTCGTGACACAAAGAGGGTGAGATTCCTCACTGGTGGCCTTGCCGCGCTGGCTGGCGGTTGAGGAACCCTCCGTGGAGAGCGCCTGTTAACTGTGACACACCCGTCCTCTTCCCTCAATCTCCCTGAGACAGGGTTCGCCTGCCTGGGGGATGGGTGGCACGACGTTGGGGGAATAGGAGGCCCCTCCCCTACTCTGTGGCTTGGTGAGGGTCTGTTAGCGGTGTTTATATCCTGACGGACGCACGTGCCCCTCCTTCTTCGGTGGGAGAGGAAGGAACTGGACCCCGAGCGAGGCGTTTGAGTAATCGAACCCCTTTCACCTTCAGTGGAAGGTAAGGAAGAGGGCAGTGATGCTTCGTCTCTTGGCATCGAACAGTCCCTATTCCTCATTGTGAAATCGGGAGCAGGAGTCCTTTCCTGAACGGGAGGGAGGTTGACCGCTTTTCCTGCATGCTGCGTTTCTACCCCACATTCAGGGGGGAGTTGGGTGAGGGGATTTCGTTTTCATCACTGCCCAACGCGCTTCTTGGGGTTCTGACTTGCTGAACGACTTCCGAGTAACTGGGCTCTGGGAGGAGCATCTCTTTCAACGCATCTAACTCTGACCGGAATTGTTCTAGCGAAATCGCATTTTTCTGATTTGACACCACGTGTTGATGTTTCAGTTCAACTAACGACTTTTGTACCGCATTGTACTGTTTGAGGAGCACCGAAACGTCTACATCACCCATAGAAATTACCAGTATTCTATGGAAATTAGTAACGTAGAAGGTAATATTGTTCTCATTTTCTCGGAGGGTCGACACTTTATTTATAATGTCTTTTAGGATATTCGCGTTTCTAGAATTACCTCTACGAGTTTGGAGGGTACTGAACAGCGTGTTTAACTGTCCCCTTGCATGTTCTATTTCTTCCGAATCATAAAAATCATGACAAACAGATACGAGAAGGTCTGACCTAATATGATCTACTTTGTCAAATAAAACATAACAAAGGATTTTCTACAAGAACACGATTTTCAGCAGACGATCCCATTGCACCTGTATCGATGGAGGAGCAGGCTTGCGTGGAAGGGGTAGATGGTGGCGGGATGGAGATGGAGGGAACGCCGATAGGGGTCCCACTTCTCGTCCCTTTAAATAATGCTCTAGATATTACCGGTTCGATGCTCAGGCATCTTTTCACATTAATTATATAACTATTACTAACTATGACATAAAAGTATATACGCGGAGTCACTGTACGATTCTAACGTAATGAAACATACATTTTCCGCGGTCACCGTTAAAAACTTTTACTATTAAACGGAAGATTCGCAGTGTAGACTGTAGGAGTGGGGCGGGAGGATGGGAAGGAGAAGGAGATGCTGGTAGGAGTGCTCACTTCTTGTCACTTTAAATCACGTTCCGGATAACCAGCTCCATGCACAACCATCCTTTCACATTAATTGTCACGACACTATTTCCCACTATAACATGCTAAGTATATACACGGGATCACTGTGAGTTCATGAACATAATATCTAAATTTTCTGCGGAAACAGTCAAAAACCTTTACTATTTAACGACAGACGAGCAACCCACCCGTGAGGCATCCTCTCGGTAGCATTCTCTCGGCACATATATCAAATGCAAAAGTTTTTGTACACTTATTTACCAAATTATTTCATACTTCGTGTGTCCACATTTTGCTGGAGTGACTTTAATAATTCGTTTTGGGTTACTTTTCTACAAGGTTTCGACACCTCTCAATAGAAATTTTAACCTATTCTTCTGAAGAAAATTGTTGCAATTCATTCACATTCGAAGGGTTTCTCTTGCGGACAGCTTTTTTCAAATCAAATCATAAATATTCGATTAAATTAAGATATGGGCTTTGACTGGGCCACTCGAGAAACTCGCAATTCTTTTGTCGAAACCACTTCATGGTGATCTTACTTTTAAGTTTTGGATTATTATATTGTTGCAGTATTCAATTGCGACCCATTCGCAACTCCCAAAATAAAAGAATACATTTTCTTCTAAAATTTCCTATTTCTTCGAATTCAAGATTCTGTTGATGATAACAAGTTTTCCTGAACCAGAAACACTAAAGCATCCCCAAAGAAGCAAACTACCACCACCATGTTTAACCGTAGGAACAGTTTATTTTTTTCTCGAATGCAGTATTGGATTTTCGCCAAACATACATCATTTTGATGATCCTTGGCGTATTTTTAACGAGCTTCTTTTTGCTCTTTTCGTAGCAGAGGTTTTGGTACTTTTCCGTTATTCCCCCGCAATTTCTTCTTTCCCGGTTAGGTCAACTGTACGTCCTTGACAATTGGTTAGGTTAAGTCGTGATAGTTTCGTTAAAACTAACGAATATTTTAACAAAAATATCACGACTTAAGCTAACCAATTGTCAAGGGCGTACAGTTGACCTAACTGGAAAAGAAGAAACTGCGGGGATATAACGAAAACGTACCATGGTTTTCTTCGTACAACTATTTCATGCAGACCATTCTGTCTCAATGTACGACGTACAGTAGATGGATGGACATCGATCTTGGACAGTCTTAATATTTGACAAATATCACCTACAGTCACTCGTGCATTCGCAACAGCCATTCTTTCAAACCGTCAAGCTGTACATTCTGAAATGTTGCAAGGTCAGTAGCATGGGCGCAAAAGGTTAGAGTGCAATGTTGCAAGAGGTTATGCAACAAGTCAATGTTGCAAGAGGAGGGGTTATGCAACAAGGGGGAGGGGTTATCCCACAAGCTGAAATGAAGCGGGGGGAGTCCACCTGACCTCTTTGGGGGAGAAGGTGGAACGGCCTCACCCCCCGAAGGGGCATGCCTAACCTAAGAGAGAGAGAGAAGGAGGAGAGAGAGGAAGAGAGCATCCAGCTTCTGCGAGAGGCAGAAGCTCAATGAGAGATCATGATAGCAACACGACTTAGAACTCGAAGTCCGCCAGTTGGCGTAGAAGCCAGTTGCCCTATTCTGCCAGTTGGCTTAGAAGGCGTAAATGGTTTGTTCAGGTGTACATTATTAGAGTTGATTTGCCAGATTGCGCTATTTATTTAATTAAATCATATATTCTTGACAGTTGGCTTAGAAATCCGTCAGTTGGCTTAATCCGCCAGTTGGCTTAACCCACCAGTTGACTTAGAAGACCTAGAAGGCAGGTGTATGTGTATATATTAATTAACTTTTCAGCTGCCAGATTGAGCTATTCAGATATGTTTGGCAATTGGCTTAGAAATCCGTCAGTCGGTTTAGATTGCGTAACCAGCCATTTGGTATACATATAATTAAGTAATAATATCGTTTATATATACAACCAAAAGAATTAAATAAAACACCATTACATCATTCTGTTTATTTAGGCGAATTATTGGATTCAATTTCACGAAATATATAGAAAATAAATACACAATCCTATACAAACGAGGAATATATGCAATAAAAATTGATAAGAATATAAGAAATACGAACGATCGAATATATATCTATATATCTATCTATATATATATATATATATATATATATATGCAAATAACTGCAATGACCGCGCAGTATATAAATGAATAGAAACGACATAAGTATTAAGGAACGTTTCTGCACACGAGGAGGAGAGATAACGAAATAATGAAAAATGAGGCGAACCGCCTGGGAATCGAACCCAGGGCCTTCCAATTGCCGGTCGGACGCTCTACCATTATGCTACGGACCTCACTCAATCACAAATCGAAATTCTCCCAAATAGGGCAGAAACCAATGCCCTCAGAGAGCACCCTCGCAAATCGTGAATATGCGCAAATAACTGCAATGACCGCGCAGTATATAATGAATAGAAACGACATAAGTATTAAGGAACGTTTCTGCACACGAGGAGGAGAGATAACGAAATAATGAAAAATGAGGCGAACCGCCTGGGAATCGAACCCAGGGCCTTCCTGGGTTCGATTCCCAGGCGGTTCGCCTCATTTTTCATTATTTCGTTATCTCTCCTCTCGTGTGCAGAAACGTTCCTTAATACTTATGTCGTTTCTATTCATTTATATACTGCGCGGTCATTGCAGTTATTTGCGCATATTCACGATTTGCGAGGGTGCTCTCTGAGGGCATTGGTTTCTGCCCTATTTGGGAGAATTTCGATTTGTGATTGAGTGAGGTCCGTAGCATAATGGTAGAGCGTCCGACCGGCAATTGGAAGGCCCTGGGTTCGATTCCCAGGCGGTTCGCCTCATTTTTCATTATTTCGTTATCTCTCCTCCTCGTGTGCAGAAACGTTCCTTAATACTTATGTCGTTTCTATTCATATATATATATATATATATATATATATATAATAATCAAAAATAATAATAGAAAACGATGGAATATAATCATCAATATATTAGTACCGGATATATATATATATATATATATATAATATATATTAAATAAATAAATATATTGAAAATAAATATACATCAAAATACTTTATTTTCTACTGCGCTTAACTAAAACACTAAACTCGCACGTAGTCGAGTCTACAGTCACATCATTATTGCTTTGCACTGCGCAGTAAATATGATTTAACATTATTTTACCGCTCAAGGTGTGCGGGCGCCTATACTCGATGTAAATGGCCTTCATATCGTTCAATACTACAGTATTTTTGTGCCCACTTTACATTCGGTTGGCAAGTTATCTTTAAACACGGCTAGAATACATTCAAAAGCATGCACAAAGAGGATATCGTTAGGCACCACATCATTATTAAATGCAAGTTTATAAACATTCCTTTCCAAATGAGGGTTTTTTCTTAACGATCCGAGCTTTTCAATCGTGAACTCTTCTTCACAATGCATAGCGACAATTGAAATAATCTTCTAAGTCGTAACGACAGCTGCTCATTATATAGAGGTACAATTCTTCAGGGTGAACGGTGTAGGCGAGCTCTGCCCTGTACTCTGCCCTGTACTGCTCAAGTCCTTTGTACCAAAGTTCATGATATTTCGAAGAGTCTAAACCTTTTAAATAAGCATCTAGCTCTAGACCATTCTCGCCTTGTTCATTCCTACATTCGATAAACCCGTTGAGCAGAGCGGTGTATGCGAATTCAAGAACCATATCAAAATAAATCATAACGGTAACACGCGCGTCTAATATAGGCTTCGGCTTGCGGAATCCGACGATTCCAAACATTCTGTCGAGGATGAAACGGTTTCGCGTAGGGACAAGAACGTTATTATCAGATGCATTCTTCCACATCAGTCGTATATCAATGCATGGCTGATCGTTATTTATACACAAGGTACAGACAATGGCATATGAGGGGGCATCACTAATCTGTTCTCTTCTTGTACCTACACCTGTAGTTATTTTATAATAGTCCTCACCCCACTTCTCAACTATCACAAAGACTCTATTCATCTCCTCAACACTTAAATAAATAACATTACGTTTACCAGAGTTTGCTTGTCTACAATTCGTTCCAAGTACATAGTTAATAGCACCGGTTTCACGCCTGAACACGCCCAATGACTTCGTCACGGACACATTGTACGCGGCATTGAGAATACTTCTCAAAGGAAGTGCCATCGTATTCGAGGAGTGCACGTCCAGTCGGTTCAAGCTCTGAGATGACTATGAGCCACGGGTGGGCAGGCCGGATCGACGGGGGAGCGAGTCACACCATAAGCTCTTGAATCGTGTACGGATTTATTCTAGCATGAATCACGCGAGTACTTGTACCCATTATACCGGGCAATTTTCCGACACATGGGGCATTTTCAGTTTTAATGTTTTATGCGCACTAGCCGTTCTCCACAGATTAACAATCCGGTGCACTATTTGAGAGAAACATGTGACCGTATTTATCCTTTTTGTTTAAGAATCGATACTCGTCTCTAAACTCTATTAAAAACTCACACAAGCCTTTAGCTACAACCTCACTGCGAACCTCGTCATGATATATATGAATTTAGTAGTAAAAGTACTTTAGCTTGTCCATGATGACAAGGCTTACATTCTCAGCCGCAGGGTATGCGTACTCGGTATGATGCAGCATGACATAATACCGCCTGTCATACCACTCATCAGCAAGACTCATTACCCATATCCGTTGCTTCTCTTCTGCACGCGTTGTTTCTTTCACCTCACGGTATATGTACGCTTTTATACAGTTTAGCCCTACAACGTAGCCCATTACATCGTTTGTGTCGCAAAATCCGGCAATACTCTCGCCAGAATATCCATAGAGTATTTGAATATCTTGTTCCTTCGCGGGATTCAATGTAGCCTTAAAAGTCTCAAAGGACGGGGGGATAGGTCGTCTTTCAGTATTCACCACATCTTCTGACTTTACCAAATACCACTTCATAAACGTCGAACACGCAATATCAAAAGTAGCCATCACTATTTGAGGGGTCGCGCGTCTTAAGGTACCTAAGCGCCACCACAGGCGGAAACGTTTTTGATGGATATCACTATTTTCACCCTTCCTCTATCGCGTGGTTTGGGTTATAATGACCTTACGACACTAGAAGTATGGTTGAAAACCTTATGAAGCAAACTACTTTTTTTACCTCTATCGCCAGCCAAGAATTTATCCAAAATTTGGCATAATAAGAAAATCAAAAAATTTAAAAAAAATATATATAAAATATGAAAATCTATTCCAAAAACTCATCAACATCTTCATTAGCATACTTAGAACTCTAATTTAGCCAAAGATGAACGTTCTAGCTCAATTAATAACAGAGATACTATTGCCAGAATATTGCTGAACTTTGGAGGCGATTTCTGACGAATTTTAATTTTGGCGCTTAGGTACCTTAAGACGCGGGACCCCTCATTTTTCGTCTACGTGAGAAAATACACGTCTGAGCTCCAGGGCTTGCAGAGGTCAACTGAGCACGCCAGGATAGAGATATGCCCAGGTAGTAGCAGGAGTCACATGACCGAGCTGACAGTGGGCGGAGCTTACGATTGTACATACGCACGCACACAAAGGAGAAAATGAAACCCTAATTGAAGCAAATATATGTAATAAATAAACATATCGTTCACAATACATATATATATATATATAATATATATAAACAATCAAGGATTAAGGTATCCAAAGGGTACGGTATCATAGGTGCCAGGCACCTGGTAACGTTTACTATAGGTGTTACGGCATACCTTCATACCCCTAAGTTCCTTCACACACCCCAGTTTCTGCGCCCGAAAATTGTGGGTCCCCACAGTCAGTTGGGGTGGATGGTTGCCCTCATCTTCCAAACACACTAGATCCTTTAACTAGTCAAAGTTAACGACTCGTCGGTTCGCATGGTTAAGCGTGATACCCTTGGCCTTCACGATATATTTCAAATCCTCCCCACCCTCACCCGTACCCCATAAGTTTTTGGCCCTGTTAATACAAATGAGTCAACGTATGCACCATCACCATACTCATCCTTGATCTCATCAGTTAACTCTCCGAGGAATTCCCCAATAGGAGGCATGTATTCACCCTCCCTCTCTGTGAATATTACGCTCTCTGTGTCAGCGTACAGCACCCTCCGCTCAAGAGAGTGCAGTGGTTCCCAAAGCTTGATGCGGGCGTAGACCGTTGTGAAGCTGGCTACAGGTATGTTCGTAACTCGTGAGGTATCTGTGGCAAGTTCGGTGATGTTGTATTTTATTATGTAAGTATTACATACATTCACGATCTCCATAACCTCTTTAAAAGGAGCGTTGGCATAATCCCAGACTTCACTATAACTTTGTGCCAAATGAACGTTCCCCTTGCCATTATTCTGTGCAAATTTTCCCCAAAGACGGTATCGCTGAATATAAGCCGTTTTTTCATCTTCGGTATCAACTCCTCGCGGATACCTCGATGCTTCTACCTTATCATTCAAAAAAGCGTTTATATATAGCGTGAAAATGTTGGGTAGCTTCTGAAACCTCCACACCTCATGTATCTTCAATATTCTGTATCTATGGCGAACGGCTAGGTCCAGCTCAGGGCTTGTATATACACCGCTGATCTTACGCTGGTTGGTTGTATGATTACAATCCCTGTTGTTCTCCTCTGCGCACTTCACGCACAGGGGAAACGTGAGCTTGTGATCTATAACGACGGGTAAGATCGGCATCCATAAATCGCGAGAGGGGAGCACGTCTACGAAAGAGAGTCGAAAGTAGCGCTCACTCAAGTTAGCTGAGAACTCGTCGATGGTTGGCATGGCGGGGCCAACCAGTTTTTCAGGTGCACCTACGGGGTATGGATTGTTCTTCATCACGTAGGGATATAAAAAACAGAAGTCGAAGTAATGGAGTTTCACGCCCTCCGTCGGTGGAAAGTATAGCTTGAATGGGTTTGTACGCCCTCCGAACAAGCTATCGCCGCATTTAAGAGGATCCAACACCATTGAACGCTTGATGGCCCTTATTTCTTCACGGTACTGGTCGTCTGTTTCCATCCGTGCATCATACTCATGCTCTCACAAAATCTTGTGAGTGACCTGGGAGCCTATGAGCTGATCGCGGGTGCGGGTCCATGCAAGACTGTCGGCAGGAGATCTACCGTGGATATCTCCTACTATTCCACACTCAGGACGTGGGCATCCATGCCACTACCAACCGTTAAAGGAATACACAGTCTTCTCACCACTGGTACAGTCTTCGCTTAGACCATCAACCCAAAAAACACAACCATTGACCTTAATGGGTACTTCTCCCGTGTTGCGGGCATGCTTTATGTACACACCTGTCTGTTGCTGAAGGTATATGAGCCAGTAAATAGCCTTGTGCCCATAACTTCGGGGATTGTTTCTGTGAATGACGGCTAAGGTGTCTTTAGGCATGAAGTTATTCTTGAACACCGTAAAACATAATGAGGCGTTCGTGGTTGCGACTTGCAACGGATCGCATTTGAAACGGGCTATGTACATCCTTCTAAAGGCCTGGAAACATACTATAAACACGCGCACATCATCCACGCAATAACGTTCACATTCAACAGCTATATTTTATGGAGTAGCTTCATTAAAACTGTTGTGTAGCGGTCAAAATCTTCACGCTCACTATCACTCATGCTAGTGTAGTTAAAGTAATGTTTGGGTAGAGGTAGTCCTTCGTAATTTAGTTTCGTTAGTGAGGAATGTGTAAGGGAAATATCCTTTTGAAACTTCAGCGGCTACGCCCATGACTTTGGGTAGCTTTGCTAATTTACAAGGTGTGAATAATAAAGTATCTTTAAACTGAACATTACCTCTTATCTGCATCTATATTAGTTTGTTGCCTCTTTTCAAGGGATCACCTGTAGATATCTCGAATGACTCGTGTTCAAGCAACTCCTTATAAAGGAACTGTGTGTCAAATTTTGCTCCGTTATGGACAAGAATATAGTTATTTTTTTGAACTTGTACACTTACTTGACAATATAGGATACAAAGAGTTTCCCAGGGCTGTCGTGTGCATTCGTTTTGAAAACGTTTGTCCGTTTACGACATTTGTGACACTCATCACACTCGATCTCCATGCACTCATCACAGATAGTCTGGCTTACAAGTAAATGTGGAATAACCTCTTTGGTTTCAGCGTTCGTGTATGTTTCTATATTGTAGTACACGGTTATACAAGGGCTATTTTTAGGCTTAGAATCTTTCATATAACCTACATGCTTTACTCCGGCTGCCTTATACAGGGTGTCCCAGAATTAACTATCTATTTCAATGAAATCGGACAAATTTTTTAAAAACACACTTTTATTTATGTTTATCATGTTTAATATGTGTTAAAAATGTATAAATTTCTAAATTTTTTTCATAATTTTATTTTCATAATTTTTTCATTATCTGGTCCAATGAAAGACCGTCTGAAGTCATAGAATGGCAAAGAGACTCTCCAAAAGTTAACGTGTGGCTTGGAATGACCAAATCCAAAATTTATGGCCCATTCTTCTTTGCGAAAGCAACTGTAACAGGTACCGTCTACCTTGATATGCTTCAGCAGTTTCTCGAACCACAGCTTCTTGATGATGGCATTCTTGATAATGTTGTGTTTCAACAAGATGGAGCACCATAAATTTTGGATTTGGTCATTCCAAGCCACAGTTAACTTTTGGAGAGTCTCTTTGCCATTCTATGACTTCAGACGGTCTTTCATTGGACCAGATAATGAAAAAATTATGAAAATAAAATTATGAAACAAATTTAGAAATTTATACATTTTTAACACATATTAAACATGATAAACATAAATAAAAGTGTGTTTTTAAAAAATTTGTCCGATTTCATTGAAATAGATAGTTAATTCTGGGACACCCTGTATTTCTCATGGCATGTAGAACAGTGAATTTCATCGCATTTATGCTTGAAATTCCCCCAATTATCTATCATGTGAAACATACCGCACTTACAAATCCTCATTTTCCTGCAAGTGCCAATTGATTTATGGAGCTCAAAGCATTTATTATTGAAAAATGTACGTCTAAACATATTACATTCCCTCTTCTCAGCTTCAACTACATGACTCACATTTGGGGCTTTACACTGCTCACATCCCATGTAGCATTCCTTACAATGTTTCACTATATCATCAGCAAACTTCAGACAACCCTTACACAAATCATGATGCCTTCCATATTTTCGATTTTTATAATAACTAGCGTAATGAGTCCTTATATTATGGATGGAGAGATACGATGTTCCTGACAATCCTAAACTAAGTAGAGGTCTTGTACGATCTCTCACACAGCTTTCAAAAACATACACAGTCCTACGACGATCATCCATTCCAAATACAACTATACGAATATTCATTTCCTGCTCTACCCTTCTCAGCTCTTCAGGACCCCATATTACACTCAAACTCAAGCTTACAATCTGAAGCCAGTTTACGGGCACGCTGCACAACCGTAGGCAGCCAGATATTATACGCGATTATATTTAGCACAATGAACATAAATTATGAGCTACGACTATTGCTATAAAGCCGCAACCACGATCGACGTTTAAATGTTTCTGTAAATGACCGGAGAATTGAAATTAAGAATATAAGGTGTGGCACTATGACCCGCAACCTGGAATACTCTGTCAATATCTATCGTGAAGTTGTCCATGTTGAAGGCTGTACTACTTTGAGAGACCTGCATTATACGACCGAAGATATATTCTATGTTTACAGTTGCCAAGCGTCTGAATGGTGCTACTACCCAAAAAATCATCTACATCCCTGAAGGACAACCTCGTCCAGACTTCACGTTTGTCGCGGTTCTGAAGGGTAAACTCCACAATACGTTCAACTACGCGTCGCAGTCCAACACCGTTGCTATACAAGGATCCAGGTTCAAACTTGACCACGTACCGATTTCTAGTCAGGGCAGGGGTAGGGATAGCGGTGCACACCACCTTGAATGTTATACCTTCCTCCACAGCAAGAGAAGCTTCTGCTGCTCGTGTGGAGGAAGTACACGGAATTGAACAGGAATAAGGGGGGTATATTTGAGGAAGGTACTATTGTGGGGGTTGTGTCGTAAGACGTAGAGGGTTGGGGCTCTATTACTGGGGGTCTAACACCCGGCGCAATCCTGGCACGCTTTATACCTGGCGTGAAGGGTTCTTCATCCTGCTTCCGCTTTGAATTGTCGCGTGCTACAGGTATCGCTGGTGAGGGTTCGTCATCGGGGATGGAGCCTGTAGCTACACGGTCATCGGGGTCATCTGTAATATTGATTAAGCGGGGGGGCTGTATATCGTCGTCATTTACAGTTCTGCATTGCAACAGATGTTTGCTAAAAATTTCGACTCCGACTTTTTAATGCATCTGTGAAATCTGTCTTAATGTTATAAAATGTAATGTGCCAATGAAACCTCCTCAAAAGGCTCGCCTACGCCGTTACAAGAACATAATATGTGCACTCGCTCGTAAAAGTCAAACTGTGGGGAAGAAAAAACGAATTATTGTACAAAGAGGGGGATCATTTCTCACCATCTTATTTTCAGTTTTGGGACCTTTACTGACTAGATTAATATGATGAAGAAAGTGGTAGTGATTCTGCACGAGGTGTATGCTTCACTGCAAAGTTCAAAGAATCCAGACCCGGTTCTAGAGCCCCGTAAAAGCCGGTTTAAAAGAATGGATAGCGAATTGATAGACCTATTAAACAGTGAAAATTCACAGGGATCCAATATCGTCGACATTGTCTATGATCTGGTGAGAAAGTGGGACAGGCCTTCACCAACAGGATGAAAGCATATTAAAGCAAGACTACAAACAAATGTCCCCAAAACATTGATAGGAAATCTGAACATGTTAAAAGACTTGGAGCAAGTCTCGCATGTGTCACAAGTGAGTACGCCCTCACCCCCAACCTTAGCATCTCTGAAGAGGAGAAAGAAGAGACCAAACGGCCAACCTTATCCACGTGTCTCTAAAATACGCAAATGGCTAACATATTAAGAAAACGCTATTATGACATTTCTAACCCCGCCTCCTATGGCGGTGTCAATAGACTGTACAGAGTTGTTTACGATGATGGAGTAGGGAAAAAAGATGGAGAGGTTTTTGCGGGAGCAGGATGCTTATACACTTCATAAGCCTGTGAGAAAAGGGTTTACAATGGCCAAGACAACAGCGGCTTCGATTGACTCTATTTGGCAAGCGGATTTAACAGACATGCAAAGATATTCAGTAAATAATGATGGCTACCGCTACATCCTATTCATAATAGATGTATTCTTTAGATATCTGTGGCTAATTCCTCTGAAAAATAAATCGTCTGAAACAGTTGCTAAACCTACCAAAACGCTGATGTTGAAAGAAAACAGGGTTCCTGGCTATTTTCGTACGGATGTGGGGAAAGAATTTATAGGCCGCGCTTTTCAGAACATGCTGACAAAGTTTAATATCAGTTAATGCACAAGCAATTCTATACATAAGGCCTCTTTAGCTGAAACAGTTCAACGTACCATAAAGGAACGCATGCATCGCTATTTTACACATAAAACACATACAGATATATAAACATTCTGAGATCATTGGCCTCGTCATACAACCGCTCACACCACCGTGCGATTGGCACAACACCTAACGAAGTTTTAGAAAGAGGTACACGCGCAGAGCCTAATGTGAGAAGAGATGGAGCACCGCCACCACACTCTACACGTTTTAAAATCAATGATTATATAAGGCTATCGCGTTCGGGAAATAAATTCGCGAAGGGATTTGAGCAAGGATGGACACGTGAGATTTTTAAAGTTCGTGCTATGAGACCTAAAGGCGAGATAATGATATATTACTTTGAAAATTTGAATGGAGAGGAAATCGCAGGAGGCTTTCACCGCGACGAGTTGCAGAAAGTGGCACTTAATTTAGGAAAAAATGTGTTTGAAATTGAAAAAAAATTAGGTAGCAAAGGTTCAGGAAAGAGAAAAATGTACCTGGTGAAATGGCTAGGTTACCCAGAAAGCTTCAACACCTATATAAAAGCTGCTACAATAATGAAGCTTAAACAGTATGCAACATGACGCCTAACCACTTCTATGTCACACTCCCATCCTCTTCTTCTGTCTGTACATCCTAACAATACCCTGGTCAACTTTGTAACAGAACTCCATGGGCTCATTGAAATGGAACGTGATTCGTACGAAGTTGGTGTTTGTGAATTCCAGTTAGCCACCAAATTTTTAACTCTTGAAAATTAACAGATCATATTTCTGATCCTTAGAAGAGTCGATGAGTGTGAAAAATTAGGCATAACCTTAGACAACACTATGCGATCAGTCCTGTTCGGTGGGGTACAGTACTATAGTACAAATGTAACACTAGGAATCGGTCATTACAGCCACGGACATTGTGACTGGCTTAAACAAGAGTCTTCAAAAGTTGTACCTGACAAACGACTTACTTTTTGAAATCGTAAACATAGACATACCTGCACGCACGTTGAAGTTAAAATCAACGCCTAGTAGAAATATTAAAGGCAAAGAGCTGTTCACAATTGTGGTCGATATAGGGCAACCCTCCAAAGAGACACCTTTCACGAGGCACAACATGACTTGTCCAGCTTAATGTATCAGTTGAAATTGGAGAAACTGGGTGAAAGCTATCCATTCCCAGACATGTGCTATATTTACAGCAATATCGTGGAGCATCAATTTGTTGGGGACACCCAAGCGCGCCTGCTGCTCATTGTACACATTCCCAACCATAGGGGAAGAGTTTGAGCATTACATATGACAAGCCCCATAATGTGAATGTTGCGACTAATCTATTAACCAATATCTTAATATATATAAGAAAGATTGAGGGAAAAAATTTCCCATTCGGTGATGGGAGCTTAACAGTGAAGCTACACTTTCGTTGCATTCAGTTATAATGATCCGAAAGCCTTTCACAGTCTATCGAGGGGTGAGATATCAGCGTTGGAGTGGGCTTGGCTCCATTTTTCCAACCATACTACGCACGGCTGTCCCATTGTTGAAAAGGGGTGCTAGATACCTCGGGAGGAATGCGTTACAATCAGGTTTTAACGCGGTAGAAGACATAATGGGTGGAACTAAACCTAAAGAAGCTCTAAAAAAACATTTAAAACGTACACGGGACGAAATCATCAAAGATGCAAAAAAAAAATGCGTGGTGACGGAAAGAAGAAGAGGGCTGTCCGGAAGAAGGGATTACAAACACGTGGCACTAAACGTAAAAGGACATCAAAAAAGAAGTGTTCTAAGCATATGAAACCTATGGCTAATCATTTTCTTAAGTGATATAAGCTGAGGACATTGCTCTCACGAATCATAGGCTCATTACTACTTGTCGATAGAGGTGGCACTATTTGTGACTCGTCATGGCGCGTTTCATCCACCCTTGCAGCTCACAATGTTGTAAATCAGAGCTGTCCCTCTTTGATATGCACCCTACACAGGTTTCTATTGAGCATAGTGACTTTATTACAATTAACCCATTAAACACAATTAGTTCACCGAGTGCCCCTATAAAATTCGTGATATCCAGCTCAGGCCCATACTTTTTTGATCCAAGCTGCATGCACATGTACGCTAAACTGCAGCCCATTCAGATGAAACGGACTGCGATGATAGTTACTCTGCATACCATGAAACCAACTTTCTACACTCCATATTCAGCCAGTGTGAGGTGTATTTTAAATCGGGTCAACATCTCGGCAGGAACGGGCTATTATCACCTACGAGCCTATCTAGAAAATGTCCTCAACTTTTCAAAAGAAGTGAAAGATACCTTTTTAAGTGCCGAGGGCTATTATCAGACTAAAGACGAAAGTAGTATAAAGGATAAATTTAAAAATTCTAAAAAGAAGATATACGAATGTTTTGGACGTCTTCATACAAACTTCACGTTCCAGGAGAAACTGCTTATGAATGGGGTGGATATGAAGTTCAAGCTCACTCGCACGAATCCTGAGATCTGCATAAATCTGGGACCCGATCTAGAAGAGGGCATAAAACTCGTTGTAATTCACACCATGGAAACATATCTGCGCGTACGGCGAGTAAAATTAAGTTCGCCGAAGTATGTAGAAATTGAAAAAAAATTAATACACGCAACAGTAAAATACCCACTTAACAGAGTACAGATCAAACTATACACGGTGCCCCCAGGGCTGGCCTCGAAGCAGCTAGAAAACGTGGCCCTGGGATTTCTACCTAAAAGGTTATTAATTGGAATGCACGATCACGCTTCGACGAATGGAAAATATAAAAAGAGCGCCTTTAAATTCGAGAATTTCGGGCTTAAAAATATAACTCTATACATCAATGGCGTTGCGTTGGGTGGGACTATGGATACGGACTACTCATCAGACGCTGTGTTTCCGCTCTGTACGAGAGATTATAGTAATCGGGCCCATATTGCTGGTGGCTGTGACGAGCTTGGGATTGGCGTAACGCAGAAAGAATTTGTCGATCAATTTAACCTTTACCCATTTGATATTACCCCCGACTTATCTGCTAGTGTCCACAACAAAGAAGTGGGAACTTCTCAGTCAGATTGGAATTCGCCGACCCAACAGACGCGCCTATTAGTGTACTAGTATACCTCGAATCACAAGCTCTAAAAGAGCTCGACCGCTTCAGGAACGTTGTCACAGACTTTTAAAATGGACGCGAATACACTCCATACAGTACTGAAAAGTGACCGAGTCACACGCTCCAATTTTATCGATGTGTTTGCGAAGAATGAAACATTGAAATTGCCAACTACGAGAGACTGGTGTAGTCTTATAGTCAATACGGACATTGTCGGGGTGAGGGGATTCATTGGTTTGCAATCTATTTTAAAAATAGGGAAAGAATGTACTATTTTGATTCACTCGGCACTCAGCCATGGAGTGACCCTGTTGTTTTATAATTTATCGAACAGCTGCATGTCCGTGAAATTGTCTGGAATCCTTACCTTTTCCAAGGATATTTTACTACTA
>JAJOZX010002231.1:645000-673841 GCA_023014485.1 Bathynomus jamesi
ACTTAGTTCAGCGATCTACAAGCTTCCTAATGCCATCACAAAAGAATGTTTTTGGCTGTGTGCGTAGCCAGTCATGCACCGCTTCCTTCAGGTCATCATCGCCTTGGAATCGCTGACCTCTCAAAACGTCTTTTAGTGGTCCAAACAGGTAAAAATCCGAAGGTACCAGGTCTGGACTTTAGGCTGGATGGTCGAGAACTTCAAATTTAAGTTCTTGAAGGCATTTTCTAGTCTGTGCAGCGGTATGAGGGCGCGCATTGTCGTGTAACAGAATAACACCTTCCGACAATCTTTCTCTCCGTTTTGTGCGAATTGCTTGCTTTAACTCATTCCGAAGCATGTCAGAATACGATGCACTTGTTATTGTAGTTCCACGCTCTAGATAATGTTCAAGGATAGGGCCTCGTGTATCCCAAAACAGTGTTAACATAACTTTACCTGCTGACGGCTGCGCTTTGAACTTCCTTGCAACGGTTGCAAGGTTTGTGCAAGATGGGTGCCCAAACACTTGACAGAAGAGCACAAGCGTAATCGTATGGACGTCTGCTCTCGTCTTTTGGCGCGGAATCATAATGAAGGTGAAAACTTTTTGGAGCGCATTATCACCGGAGATGAAACCTGGATCCATCACTATGAACCAGAAAGCAAATGACAGAGCATGCAATGGAAGCATCCAACATCTCCCATTGCAAGTCCCACCTAGGTGGTTAGCATCGCGGATTATGAATCCATCGGTTCCGTGCTCGAGGCCCGGCGATTGCAGCCGGCACGCGGTAAAGGATCATCCTTCCGCACAATTGGTTGGTAGATAAATGGTTACCCTGGGTGGCCTAGTGGTTAAGACGCTGGGGGTGCTGGTGGTGCTGTAGGCCTAAGGTGGAGTGAAAAGCTTGACCTTCGTCAGAATGAACAATTCGGGCAATTTTTGTCTTTCTTGGAATAAAAAGAAATGCTGATTTTTGAAGACATTTTATATAAGAGATGAATGACAAAAATAAATAGACGCCTCTCTCTCTCTCTCTCTCTCTCTCTCTCTCTCTCTCTCTCTCACTCTCTGGAAACTCATCTATAAATAAAGCGTTTGTGTGCGCTTCTTGGATGTTCAGGCGATGTATACACTGTGCCAACTGGCTGATAATGCCTGGAGGCACTGGCTTCTACGCCAACTGGCGGATTTCGAGTTCTAAGTCAAGTGTTGCTACCATGATCACTCATTGAGCTTCTGCCTCTCGAGGAAGCTGGATGGTCTCTTCCCCTCTCTCCTCCTCCTCTCTCTCTTAGGTTAGGTATACCCCTTTGGGGGGTGAGGGCGTCTCAACTTCTCCCCCAAAGAGGTCAGGTGGACTCCCCCATCTTGCTGGGGAAGTTCCCCCCTTTCTTTTTTTGTTTGACACCCTGGGGTTGGCACTGGGGGAGGGGGTTGGCACTGGCACTCATTGCAACATTGCATCATTGCATTGCACTCTAACCTTTTTCGCCATTACTACTAAGGTCGTTCACAGCTTGGTAGGGTTTTGATTGTTCTAAAGCTTTTCCATTTCCTTATAACTGGAACAACCATTTTATATGGAATTCGAAGTTCTCCTATCTTCCTATAACTCCCTCCAGACTCTTGTGTAGCAATAACAGATCTCTTAAGATCAGTAGACAGCTCTTTACCACGACGACTACTGCTTATTAATGGCTTGTATAGTCATCAGTCTTCCATTAATATTTAAAGAGAAAATTCTAGAATTCAGAATTGCCAAGTCTCTTATCACTAAATATCCAACTACTGATAAAAATTTTAAATTCTTTAAACCAAAGGTGGACATACAAAGTATTAAAATATTTGAAAATAAATGTTCGAAAACGTTTGCATTTTAATTTTTTTCTTTATTTTCCTAAAATTCTTTTATGTTTACATAATATGGTGCTGTTAAATTAACTTTTTTATTTGTTAATTTTTTCAAAACAAACAGCAAGCTTTTCATTACTATCCTGTGCATGGTATAAAAGGTAAGGACGAATATAACTGAAATATTTCTCTGCACGAATACTTATGAGCGCCACTATATATATATATATATATATATATATATATATATATATGCGTCGGGTTTTCTTCATCTGAAGGTCAATCTGATAGTCTCACTTCTAGGCCTGGCCTGATGGAGGAACGAATTGCTTTCTTGCGATCTCATCGCTCATCCACCCGGCTAATCTGGTACCGTCCTGAGCCAGGCACATAATCTTCTTTTCAAGATTTCAACTTTGACCCATGTGGCGTTCCTGAGGTCATTTGGGAAATGGTTAAAAAGTCGTGGTCCTCTGACAACTAAGCTATTTTCCTTTAGTGTTGAAGTGTCCCTTATCAGGCCTTTAGTTTGGGAAAACTACCTTTCCTATTTTCCAGTGTTGTTTGGATGTTACTTGGGTTTAGTTTGAGGTTAGGTATCAGTTTTTCGATAATTTTCCATTTGTAAATTATGGTGTATCTTTCTCTTCTTCTTTCCAGCGAATACAGACTTAATTATTTACTAATCTTTCCCAGTAGTTGAGTTCTTTTCTTGGCTGTGAAACTCTGGACTTCTTGTAGTTTATTAATTTCTTCTTTTTTGTATGGAAACTTCAAGAATGAACAGTATTCAGTTTTTGGTGTGATCAGTGTTTTTAGCAGGGAAATCATTACCTTCTCGTCCTTCCTTTTGAATGTTCTCAGTAGCTGTCCATTAACTCCTTTTGCTTTGTTTATCGCTATCTGGTTCTGTGTTTTGCTTTCGTGCTTTTCTGAATTTCTTGTCTCTCTGGGCTGAAATTTCTGGGTGTTGAAATTCATGTTATTGTCTTCTGACCATTTATATATTCTGTTGGTGTCCCCCTGCAGAGACATATAGGGTGTCTATAAATTATTCACCCCATTATAAGCCTTAATAAATTCGTTATTATAGGAGCTATGTTAAAACGGTTTGCAGCAGTTAATAACACAACTCAAGAAATTTTTTTCTTTATTTTGCAGAACATCCACTAGGGGCACAATGGCGACAGTGAAGGAGAAAGCAATATGTGTGCTGTGGATGTGGGAAACCAAATCTCCAATTACTGTACAGAGACGTTTTCGGGAGGAATATCAGAAAACTCCACCAACAAAGCAATCACTCAAGCGATGGCTGAAACAATTTCAAGAAACTGGCAGTGTGCTACATCAGAAAGGAGCTGGTAGGCCTAGTGTGTCTGAAAATAAAATAGCAGGAATTCAGGAGGCGTTTATCCGAAGTCCTACAAAATCCATCCGCCGAGCAAGCCGAAAACTGCAGATACCGCGTTCAACAGTGCATAAAGTGGTTCACAAGAGGTTGAAACTTTATGCCTACAAATTGAAAACCTTGCAGAAACTTCTACCAAATGACAAACCCAAACGGGTACAGTTTGCTGTTGACATTCTTGACCGTATTGATGAAGATGAGCATTTTTTGAACAATGTCGTTTTCAGTGATGAAGCGACATTCCATCTGTGGGGCTACACAAAGGACAGAGTGTATGCAAAGAAGGTTAATAACATCACAGAATTAAGACACCGGATTGAAGAGACATTAGCTTCCATCACGCAAGACATGCTGCTTAATGTTTAGAACGAAATCATCTATCGCCTTGATGTTCTGCGTGCTACCAATGGGGCTCACGTGGAGGTTTACTGAATTAAAACAAAAATTTCTTCAGTTGTGTTATTAATTGCCGCAAATCGTTTTAAGATAGCTCCTATAATAACGAATTTATTAAGGCTTATATAATGGGGTGAATAATTTATGAACACCCTGTATATACATGTATATATTGTATATACCTTTCAACCTTTCAAATGTTCCGTGCGATGATTGCTCATTTCACGAAGGTCAAGCTTGTCGCCCCTCCTCTATATATATATATATATATATATATATATATATATATATATATATATATATATATATACATTCACTTCACTTCATCAGCTGTCATGACAATAATGCACTTGCCCCAGGGCAACAATTCCACAGCCCAGCTCCGCAGACTACAGTTTACCCAGACCGCTTCATACACCCTGAGATGGCACATTGCCAGCCCGTAGTCCCACATATACCGCATCACTCTACTTTTTTCTATCCACGTCTTTCACCCTCCAAGACGTCCAGGACCCGCTGTCCCAAAGTTTCAATCACCCCATCCTTCCATCTCCTCTTCGGTCTACCCCTCCCCTTCACCCCTCCGCCTCCATCACGTAAATCTTTAGCATTCTCTCCTCTCATCCTCTCCATACACGAAAACTATTTTAACACCCTCTCATCTGCTCTCTTCACAAGACTCCTTCGACTCCCACACCTCTCACGGATAACAGTGTTTCTCACATGATCAATCCGCCTCACCCCACAGATCGTCCTCAAGCATTTCATTTCCAGTACAGCCACCCTTTTCCTTTCCTTCGCATTCGCCACCCAAGCTCACATCTATACAGCACTGTCGGCACTACTATACCGTCATACATACCCATCTTCGCACCCATAGACACTGATCTCTCCTTCCAAACACTTCTTAGGGCACCCAGTACCTTTGCCCCTTCTTCCATCCTGTGACTCACCTCCGCCTCCATAGTCCCATTCCTTGCCACATCCACCCCTAAGTACCTGAAACATGCCACTTCTTCTATTTCCTCACCATACAAACTTACATTCAGTCGCTCACGAACCTCCCTTTTATTATAACACCACATAACCTTACTCTTACTCACATTTACTCTTAGCTTCCTTCTTTCATGCATCCTCCCGAACTCATTTACGAGTCTCTGTAGCTTTTCTCTCGAGTCCACCACCAGAACCGTACCATCCTCATACAACAACTGATTTACCTCCCAAGAACCTCCCCCCGCAACATGCTTCATCCCGCTCTCCTCCCAATGACCCTTGCATTCTTCTCCTTTACCACCCCGTCTATAAACACATTAAACAACCATGGAGACATCACACAACCCTGCCGTAGACCCACTTTCACCGGAAACCACTCACCCTCCTCTCTTCCCACACGCACACATGCTCTACTCTCTCGGTAAAAACTTTTCACCGCAGTCAACAACGATCCATGCACTCCATACATCTGCAGCACTTGCCACAACGCTGCAGCACTTGCCACAACGCCTTTCTGTCACCCCTATCATACGATTTTTCAAAATTCAAGTATTTCTCACACAATATCTTCAACCAGAACACCTGGTCCACGCACCCTCTACCTCTCCTAAAACCACCTTGCTCCTCTCCAATCTGTTGCTCCGTGCATGCCACCACCCTTTTAATCACAACTCTCCCATACACCTTACCTGTCACACTCAACAGACTACTTCCTCTATAATTCGAGCATACATTTTTGTCCCCCCTGCCTTTATACAGAGGGACGATACATGCACTCCGCCAGTCCTGAGGCAGCTCGCCTCTGTCCATACACACATTAAACAGACGCACTAACCAATCAACACTACATTCACTGCCTTTTTTCAAGAGCTCCACAGCGATTCCATCCACTCGTACCGCTTTTCCACTTTTCAGCCTGCCTAGGGCCTCCACCACCTCCTCCTTACGGACCAAACTATTCGCCACAACTCTCATACTCCGAACCCCCTCTCTGCCCAAACACACCATATCTGCTATCTTATCTTCCGACATGTCCAATACTCCATCAAAATACTCAATCCACCTTGTCTTCACATCTTCTCTATCTGTCATCACTTCCCCATCGACTCTTTTCACAGCCATACTCATCTGCCCTCTCACTTTCTTCACACTATTCACTTCTCTCCAAAACATCTTGTTCTCCCTGAAATTTTCTGACACTCTCATACCCCATCTCTCATTTGCTCCCTCTTTCAGCACTCGCAGTTTTCTCTTTACTTCTTGCCTCTTCCTCTTATACTCATCCTAATCACCCACACTTCTGCTCTGCAAGTACCGAGCACATACTGCCCTCTTTTGCTTCACCAAAATTTCAGCCTCCACATTCCACCATTCACTACCCCGTCGTTTATATTCAGCACCGCTTCACTTAATATCTGCCATTACTCTTTCACACCCCTTGTTTCACCCTCTCCCACCCTGCACTATTCCTCATTCAGTCTCTCCTGATACATCCGTTCACAATTCCTTTTCCTCAGTTCACTCACTTTCATTACCTCTCTGACAGCCACACTATCCCCTCTTACTCCACGCCCACCACAAATATATATACAAGTCACCCTCGCTTTATGTGGAGGTTGTGTTCCGAAAAAGGTTCACTTAAAATGATTTCGCATAAAGAGAGCCGTTTATTACACGTATTTAATAGGGGTGCATTCCAGGACCTCTCCTGAATCCAAGAAAAACCTTTCTAACACTTTCATAAAAAATCCAATGAAAAATCACCTAATAAAACAAATAATCATCTGACATTATATAAAAAAACATTAAAAGATATAATAACAGCTTCTAAGAGGTTAGGTTTGCTGTACCACCTCTGCAGTTTCTTCACCCCGCTCAGTTGATGTCTCTGTACAGGGGTCTTGTCCACCCCTGTATGAACTATGCTTTTCATGTATGGGGTGGCTCAACCTACGCAGCCGTACTTGACAGGTGAAATCAAAGTTTTTTCTTCTCATCAATTCCCCCCCTCTTACTCACTGTCTTCAAGCTCTCTCTCTTCGCCGCAATGTTGCCTCACTCTCTTTTTACTACCGCTACTATAACGGACACTGCTCTTCTGAACTATCTAACTGCATGCCTCCTCCTTTAAGGAAAACACGCAGCACCAGACTTTCGACATTCTCCTTTCAACCTTTCAAATGTTCCGTGCGATGATTCCTCATTTCACGAAGGTCAACTTGTCGCCCCTCCTATCGAGTTGGCCTGGTGAAGTAGAGAGTTGGTTTCTTGTACTCTCCACCTCACATAGCCAGGTACGCCCGGCTCATCGGGGATTGTTCTGAGCCAAGCATCTAATCTTCTTTTGAAGATGGCTACCGCAACACCACTCGTGTTCCTTAGTTCCTTGGTCCTCTCACAACAAAACTATTTTCTTTCAGGGTTAAGGATGTTCCCTGTCTAGCCTTTAACTTGGGAACACGACACAGTCTTCCTTTTCTACTTTCCACTGTTGTTTGGGGGGTTATAGGGTTCAGAGTAATATTAAAAACTAGTTTCTCCCTTATTTTCCCAGTGTAAATAATGGTGTATCTCTCTCTTTTCCTTCCAGTAAATATAGGTTTAATTCTCGTAACGTTTCTCAATAATTTAGTTCTTTGCATCCATTGATCTTGGCTGTGAAGCTTCTCTGAATCCCTTCTAGCTGTCTAATGTCTTCATTTTTATATGGACCGAGCAGTATTCCAACTTGGGTATGATCAATGTTTTCAATAGAGGAATCATTATATTCCTATCCCTTCGTTTAAGGGTTCTCAGTATCTGCCCAGTTATTCTCTTTGCTCTATTTACTGCTATCTTATTTTGTGTTTCAAATTTCGCATCATCAGTCATTACAATGGCTAAATCTTTTGCTTTAGAATTTCTCTGAATTTCATGTCCATTTGGGGTATAATATTCCATGGATTTTGGGTCCTCCCTTTTTCCGTACCGTAACAACTGAAATTTCTCAGTGTTAAAGTTCATATTGTTGTCTTCCGTCCGTCCACTTGTAGAGTTCTCATTTTTTTTCTATTCAACTCTCACGCAAAAGTTAATCGGTATTTTCAATCTTTCATCTCAACCGGTGAACTCTGGAACAATCTTCCTCAATCCACCTTTCCCCTTGTCTATGACCTCCAATCTTTCAAACGTAGTGTCTGGACATCTTGAAAACCCCGGACCTTGATTTTGGCTCGCTTCTTTTCCTATTGGGGAGGGGGGCGCTTTTGCGGGCATTCGCCCTTGGCCCCTCCTTCCTGCATAGAAAAGAAAGGTATTTACTTGAATACTCACTGCACTAAAATCAGTAGTAATGCAAATCTACAAACTACAAGATGAGAGCGAGTAGCTAAGTCCACACACAACAACGGACAATGCGACACTGAGTGTGAGTGAGGGAGAGTGAGGAAGCGACCCTAGACTAGGGTATTTTACCCTAAAATAGAAGCCCTGGGAAATGTGCTGGCTGCGTCACCGCTCCACCCGCACCAACTGCATAGCGGAGTACACGCGCGCCTACATTGGTCGCATAAGCTTCGCACATCCAACCCGGCCAGTCGCATAATTGTGAAATTTTCTCGCACAAAGCAAGAAAGTAGTAGAAGTAGGGTCGTCGCATAATAGCGAAGTCTCACTAAGAAAAGTCGCATAAAGCGAGGACGACCTGTATATATTTATATATAATGTCATATTAAATACATAAATACAATTAAACTTAATCAAACATTATTTCCGTAATTAATTTTAAAATGTCAAAACTACGAGAAATACCGTTCGCAATGAACGAGTCTATTCATTATCAAAAATCTTTCCAAACCACTTCTCTGAATCAATACAAATTTGCACGTGTTTAACCAGCCAGCTGTCAAAACGGTTAAAACTGTGATAATAAGCCCGTAGTCTCTCTCTCTCTCTCTCTCTCTCTCTCTCTCTCCTCTCTCTCTCTCTCTCTCTCTCTTATTCTGTTCTTCTACTTCCATTGAGAATTTAATATTAGGATGCTTAGTATTAATGTAATTTAAAAACAAAAGGGCATGATCATTATGCTTAAAAATGACAAAACAATCGTCTATATAACGTTTAAATAAAATAGGGAGGGAATGGCAATGGGTTCTTCCCTTGGTCCGTCTTTTGCTAATAGTTTTCTTTGCTTTCACAAGGAAAAGTAGCTGAGGGGTTGTCCGCCTAACTTTAAACCTATTTTATTTAAACGTTATGTTGACGATTGTTTTGTCATTTTTAAGCATAAAGATCATGGCAATTTGTTTTTAAATTACATTAATACTAAGCATCCTAATATTAAATTCTCTATGGAAGTAGAAGAACACGATAAAATTTCGTTTCTTGATGTTACCGTAAATAAAGATAATAGAGGCTTCTCAACACAAGTATACAGAAAACCAACTACCACCCATCTCGGTATTCATTTTTTCAGCAATATTCCACTTAGTTTTAAACTAGTTAGTATTAAAATTCGTATTTTTAGAGCCTATCACCTCTGTTCAAGTTGGTCTTCATTTAACTTTAATTTTTATTGCACTTCAACTATTGAGACATTGATTTCAAAATTTTTAAATAACCTATATTCGCCTAAAACAATTCAGTCCACGGTTTTGAAACGGAAGGTTTATCTTAAGCTTCCGTTTTTAGACCAACTAACTTAAACTTAATAAAGATGTCCACTCTATTTTGGACAGACACTTCCCTCACAGCGATTTCATAATTATTAATTCTAATCCTAATTCACTGCAATCCTTTTTTCGCCATAAAGATCACCTCTCAGTTCTTTTGAGATCCTTTGTAATTTATCTATTTAAATGTGCGACCTGCCAAAGTCGCTCTGTAGGGCAGACTGCTCTGCAGTTAAAACTTAGGATTTCGAAGCATTTGGGTCTTTCTTATCGAACTTCTCGCCCTCTTTCTATTCCTGAATCCTCTGCTATTCGGCATCATTCAGAAACCTATGACAACCCGTGCACCCAGGTACTCCTTTACGATTTTGTCGTCTGCTTCTAACTCGCTTGATCTCAAAATTTTAGAATCCCTCTTTATCAGGAAATTAAATCCAGAATTAAAATACAGCCTTTCCTCGATAAAATTACATACTTCATAATAACCAACCAACACAACTAACGCACAACTAACGCACTAATTTAGGTTCTTACTCCTTTCCCTTCTTTCCAGTTGTCATTTGCAACTCCTACCATCCAGGTTAGTCCTTTTAAATTTTAGTTTATTCTGGTGTTTTATTTTTGATAGGTTTGACTTTCACTGTTTTATTGTTTCAATAATCCGGAAATTTTTTTTAAAGCTATTTTTTTAAAACTATTTTGCTTATTGTATTAGGTTTTATAACTATATATATTTATCGCACATTATTTTCTGTAAAAAAAAAAAATTTTTTTTTTTACTTTTGTTTTTTTAGTTATATTATTGATTTTTTCCTCTAATTTTGATGTCTTTATTTAGTCATTGAAGTGGACCGAAACGTTTGGCCAATAAATGTTGAGAGTCGTGTCTTTTGTCTTTATATTCCTGTTATATATACGTGTGTGTGTATATATATATATATATATATATATATATATATATATATATATATATATATATATATATATATATATATATATATATATATATATATATATATGCAAGGATGCAATCGCTGAGCCCTTATATTAGATATGGAGACGATCACTAGACATGGGGGAAATACCGGGCATCCTGAAGAGAGCGAGCATAATCCCAATATATAAAGGAGATCGATCCGAGGCCAAAAACTATTGGCCAGTGTCGCTTACATCTCTTCTCACTAAAATATTTGAAAGAATAGTTAGAGAAAAAATCTATGACTCTTTGGAAACTCAGAAAAAAATAAATGATAAGCAACGTGGATTTCGCAGGCAGATCATGCCTATCGCAACTAATGGAACACTACAACATTATTGATGCACTTGAAAGTAATAAAAACTATGATGCAATATACACAAACTTTGCCAAAGCGTTCGACAAGTGTGACCATGGAATCATAATACATAAACTGAAATATATGGGAATAATAGGAAAAGTAGGGAAACAGATGTATAATTTCCTTAGTGATCGGAAGCAAGTTGTTACAGTTCAAGAATATCTTCATCAGAATCAGAGGTCCTCAGCTCAGTACTACAAAGAAGAGTATTAGCTCCACTACTCTTCATAATCATGCTAACTGACATAGATGAGGACGTTACCAGAGAGAGCACAGCAACATCCTTTGCCGATGACACAAAGATCAGTAGAAAAATAAGAAACCCAGAGGATATAGGATCTCTACAAACAGACATGAGCAGAATCTACAAGTGGACGGTAGACAACAATATGAAGTTTAACACTGAGAAATTTCAATTGTTACGGTACGGAAAAAGGGAGGACCTAAAATCTATGGAATTCTAAACCCAAATGGACAGGAAATTCAGAGAAACTCTAAAACAAAAGAATTAGGAGTTGTAATAACTGATGGTGCGAAATTTGAAACACAAAATAAGATAGCAGTAAATAGAGCAAAGAGAATAACTGGGCAGATACTGAGAACCTATAAACGAAGGGATAGGAATATAATGATTCCTCTATTGAAAACGCTGATCATATCCAAGTTGGAATACTGCTCGGTCCATATAAAAAAAAGAAGACATTAGACAGCTAGAAGGGATTCAGAGAAGCTTCACAGCCAAGATCAATGGATGCAAAGAACTAAATTACTGAGAAACGTTACGCGAATTACACCTATATTTACTGAAAAGGAGAAGAGACACACACACCATTATTTACACTGGGAAAATAAGGGAGAAACTAGTTCTCAATATTACTCTGAACCCTATAAGCCCCCAAACAACAGTGGAAAGTAGAAAAGGAAGACTGTGTCCTGTTCCCAAATTAAAGGCTAGACAGGGAACATCCTTAACCCTGAAAGAAAATAGTTTTGTTGTGAGAGGACCAAGACTGTTTAATCAGCTACCCAAGGAACTAAGGAACACGAGTGATGTTGCGGTAGACATCTTCTAAAGAAGATTAGGCGCTTGGCTCAGAACGATCCCCGATGAGCCGGGCGTACCTGGCTATGTGAGGTGGAGATTACAAGAAACTAACTCTCTACTTCATCAGGCCAACTCGATAGGAGGGGCGACAAGCTTGACCTTCGTGAAATGAGGAATCATCGCACGGAACATTTGAAAGGTGTGTGTATATATATGTATATATATATATATATATATATATATATATATATATAATGAAAATATAATGAAAATTATTTCACGAAAGTAACACGTGAATAATATTTATGATGAAAATAACCATGAAGGAAAAAGAAAACACAAAATGGTACTCAAGCGCTTTCATCAAATGACATCCTCAGGAACACTGAAATTAATAACAAATCACAAAGGAACAGGTCACAAAAAAAAAAGGATAATATGATTGGTGCACAAAATTGTAGGAGGACACCTTCCTCTTCTTGTCTAAATCCATTCTGAACGAATTCAAAACAAGAGGATCAAGCGAAAAAAAGTTCTGGCTAATGTTGAAATTGTTTGTAAGTTGAATAATAGCAGACTCAAGAATATTTCTATTAACAATGTTGCTTGAGTGAAACAAATCTGAAGCATTATTCCAATCAGTACAATGGGATAACTCTGACAAATGGACAAAAAGAGCACTGGACGACTGTCCCCTTCTAACGGAATATTGACGCTGTTTTACACGCGTGTTCAAATCCTTTCCCGTCTGTCCAGTGTAAAAGGAATCATATTGTTTACAACCAATTTTATAGATAATGCCTGAATTATTGGTAGGGCTATATTTTACTATATTTTTCACAATATTGTCATATGAAAATACTACATTAATATTCAAAAGTTTAAGTACATTAGCAATGCCTAAAAAGCCTGGGAAAAATGGAAGTACTAAAATATTCTTTGACAAAGTGCGAGGGTTATTATTCACACGATAGAAAGTTCGTTTAGCCTTGTTAAGACAAGATTCCCAAAAAGCAGGTGGATAACACAAATCACTTCCAATACTGTTGATTTTTTCTATCTCGGTATCCATGTATTTCGGCCTGGCGATCCTAAGAACATGGAGAAACATTGAAGAAAATACTGTATAGCTTTCTTGATGGGGTTGTAATGTCCGGAGTAAAAGTGTACGTAGGACATATTGTTTGTTTTTTCCGATAGATACTAAACTTAAAACCTGGGCTTTCCCTATGTACACGCACATCCAAAAACGGGATTGAGTTGTTTTGTTCCACTTCCAAAGTAAGCTTCATGGAGGGGACTTCATTATTTAACTGAAGGAGGAAGTCATCCAGGTCACGCTTCATGGGCCAGATACATAAAATATCGTCGAAGCACCGCAATCATGGGATGCTAATCCCCAGGATTCTCGGAATATAAGTTATTTCGAAAAACTCCATATAAATATTGGAGAGGCCATGGCCATCCCAAAAACCTGTTAATAATATTCGCTACTGAAAGTGAATTTGCAGTCTCTGATGCAAAGTTTAATGAGTCCCAAAACAATGTGTGCAGGTAGTGGGAGGTCATACTTATGTAATTCTCGTGAGAGAAAGTCAAGCATATCGTAAACTGGCACTTTTGTGAACAATGAACAAACGTCGAAACTGATCAATCTATCGTTGGTTTCAGTAAGGTCCATGGAATTTTTTACATGTGAATCAGAGATAGTTCCCAGAATGGGGGACAAAACTTTGACAAGTTATTTGGAGAGTTTATAGGTAATAAAACCCACAGAGCTAATAATAGGGCGCATATGGTTGCCAGGTTTGTGGGTTTTAATAAGACCGTAAAGGTACGGAAGAGAAGGCGAAGTGGACGTGAAAAGTGGAATTAAGTCCTTATGATTTTTGAGAATACGTTTCAAGCCACTATTGTAAAAAATATCACAGTGAAGAATAATCCTACCAATAATTCAGGCATTATCTATAAAATTGGTTGTAAAAATGTGATTCCTTTTACATTGGACAGACGGGGAAGGATTTGAACACGCGTGTATAGTGGCCTACGGATCACCAATTTGATGTGGCTAAGAAAGTAGGCTTACTGTAATTTATGAATTAAATTGAAATGAATAATTAGGGGTCACCAGCTTGAGCCTACAGCCCAAACAAACAATATTTAATAAGGAGAGAGAAATTACTTTGTTGTTTTGTGTTTAATTAGGAAAATCAATCAATTATTTGTTCACAGTGATTTACAATTCTATAACGGTATTTATGCTGTTAAAGATGACTGATTAATAGCAATAAGAAATGGTTATACAGCCTAATTGTTAAGTAAATGCACTAATTCAGGTAGGCTAATGAGATATGCAGAAGTGAACACAGAATAAGTAATTAAGCCAATAATAACTGAAATAAGGAAAGTACGGTATGGTGTAGTAAATGGATTAGGTCGGTAAAATGAAATGCATAGATGAGCAAATAAACAAGCGGATACAAATACAATAAGATAATGGAATACGGTAAAATAATTGTACAGGCCTACCGCAGTGGTAATGAGAGAGTTAGTTTGTCAGTTGTCTGCGTACACCTTTGGGTATAACCTATTCTCTAGGCTGCGGTTACACTATGCAGGCTACGCGGGAATTGCTCAACACGAAGGCAAGGGTAGGCTTGTGGCTTGTAGCCTACTAGAAGGTTTACGGACCTGGGCTTCGAAGGATTGCTTCTGCAGGCGGACTGGCCTTACCGGCAAGAGGATGAGTGTTGAGGGCCGGTAGAGACTTGTTAAAAAGGGGGCCAACGAAACTCCTGCAGCAGTGATGTCGCTTCTTGCAGGATGAAATTGTAGAGGGCCTTACTTGATGAAAGACTTCGTGTATGTTCGACCGGAGCCTTGAAGGAACAGCGGGCCGCTCTCCGGTGAAGGCCGGAGAGCGGGTGGCGTGACGAGTGGTGTTACTGACGAAGGCGCTGAGAGAGAGACGGAACGACAAAAACGAGAAGATGGCAAGTGAGAGAGATTTTAGAAAGAACCTGCATTTTATAGGCCTTGGTGACGTCCTCTGGTGGTCATTTCGGGAAATACTACAAAATCTATATTTCTTCCGTGGGTCTGTTTCATGCCCACGTGTATAGCTTTTGTGGTGCTACTATAGCGTGCGGTCTACAAATATCTTTAGTCTACAAAAGAATTTGCGCCGAAGTGACCTGACCTTGCTTGAATTTGTGCTGACCTGACCTGACCTGAAATGACTTGACTTTATCTTTGGGGACGGATGTGAGGTCAAGGCGGACTATAAAAGGGGGGAATCATGAAGACAAATATTAGTTCATTTACATTACAACACAAAATTTAAAGGACAAATAAAACACAATTCATTCTATGGGATATAATGCCCGGTTAGGCTAATTGAATGCCAGGTTAGGTCAAGTGTACGCCCTTGACAATTGGTTAGGTTAAGTTGTGATATTTTCGTTAGTTTTAACTTAACCAATCGTCAAGGGCATACAGTTGACCTAACCTGGCACTCATTTAACCTAACCGGGCATTTATCCCATAGAATGAATTGTTTGTTTTATTTGTCCTTTAATTTTTTGTTTTAATGTAATTGAATTTGTAAATATCTTGTAGACCGCACGCTATAGTAGCACCGCTTTTGTTTTGATTCCATGATGTTTGAGAACGGCGAGGAAATGAATTTCTGGTCGGTCTCTACACGTGTAAAACAGCATCAATATTCCGTTAGAACGGGACAGTCGTCCAGTGCTCTTTTTGTCCATTTGTCGGAGTTATCCTATTGTATTGATTGGAACAATGCTTCACTTTTGTTTCACTCAAGCAACATTGTTAATAGAAATATTCTTCAGTATGCCATTATTCAACTTATCAATAATAATTTCAACATCAGCCAGGGTCTTTTTTCGCTTAATCCTGTTGTTTTGAATTCGTTCAGAACAGATTTAGACAAGAAGGGCAAGGTGCTAAAACTCTGGTAGCTTTTCCATATAAATTTGCATGCTCCTTCTACAATTTTTTGTGCACCAATCATATTATCCTTTTTTTTGTGACTGTTTCTTTGTGATTTGTTATTAATTTCAATGTTCCTGAGGATGTCATTAGACGAAAGCGCTTGAGCACCATTTTGTTTTCTTTTTCCTACGTGGTTATTTTCATATATATATATATATATATACAGGGTGTCCCAGAATTAACTATCTATTTCAATGAAATCGGACAAATTTTTTAAAAACACACTTTTATTTATGTTTATCATGTTTAATATGTGTTAAAAATGTATAAATTTCTAAATTTTTTTCATAATTTTATTTTCATAATTTTTTCATTATCTGGTCCAATGAAAGACCGTCTGAAGTCATAGAATGGCAAAGAGACTCTCCAAAAGTTAGCGTGTGGCTTGGAATGACCAAATCCAAAATTTATGGTGCTCCATCTTGTTGAAACACAACATTATCAAGAATGCCATCATCAAGAAGCTGTGGTTCGAGAAACTGCTGAAGCATATCAAGGTAGACGGTACCTGTTACAGTTGCTTCCGCAAAGAAGAATGGGCCATAAATTTTGGATTTGGTCATTCCAAGCCACACGTTAACGTTTGGAGAGTCTCTTTGTCATTCTATGACTTCAGACGGTCTTTCATTGGACCAGATAATGAAAAAATTATGAAAATAAAATTATGAAAAAAATTTAGAAATTTATACATTTTTAACACATATTAAACATGATAAACATAAATAAAAGTGTGTTTTTAAAAAATTTGTCCGATTTCATTGAAATAGATAGTTAATTCTGGGACACCCTGTATATATATATATATTAGGGTGGTCCACAACAGCGTTTTTTGGAATTTTAAATTCGGTCACATCTGCCCTTATTCTATTCCCCCACAAGAATAAACGTGCCAATTATCTTTGCTCTAGGACCTTTTTATGCACTCGTTCAAAATGAAACAATTTGAATAATGACTTGACAATTTATGACTATATTATATATATATATTATATATTAATATATTATGAAATTATAACAGCGGAACAAATAATGCACACAGTTGAAGATCTTTAGGTTTTCTTGAGACCAGTTTTAGTCGGCTCTTTGAATTCCTTGCGGTGCTGAGCGACTGCGCCGAGAAGGTACTGCTTTTGCGCTTCATCCTTCGTGATTGTGCTGTTGAAAGCCTTAATGAGCGCAACTCCTCTTTCTGCCCAATCGTTAACCACTGCAATCTTCTCTACACGTTCCTTCATTCCTTGGTAAGCTGGATCTGCGTTCCAATCATTTGGTGTCTTGGACAGGAATGATTGCGCCTGTTCACTTCCGTGCTGCATGACGAGGTTGAAGAAGATTGCTGAACGTTTGGTGGCATAGAATTCCAAGGGATTGCTCGAGGAGAACGTTTTTCCGTCCACGCGCTTGAGTCCTTTTCTTTTTTCGGGAACAGCTACGATGTTGTGAGCAATCCTCTCCTTCGTGGACGCGTGAACTCGAGGATCAAAGAGTGCCAAGGGGATTAAGTGCTCAGAAATGAACCACAAATGGCGCTTCATCGCGGCAAATGCCGCGTTGTTCGTCTTTCCTGGGTGAGCTTTCAGCTGGCGCAAGAAAGTGAGGTCATTCAATGGAGCCATGTATGCAACACTGGCCTCGTTCCAGTAGCGGCCGTAAAGGAGCGTGATAAACAGGCTTAGTTCCTCGATGTTCCGTTTCTCGGTCTGAAGCAAGGTGAATTGATCTCTGAATAGGAACACCTTGAGCGTGTAAATGGCCTTGGCCATCCATCGCGCATGGTGCATGACTCCAGGGCTTCGAATTGTTACAGGACCGTCAAGCTTCCCTCCCAAGAAAAGGAGGCAAAGAAGCATCAGTTCATCATAGTCGTCCCGCTGGCTCTTCTTCTTGACAGCCTCCTTGTAGTAGGAGACCATTTCCTTCCTCTGCTCTGCTGTTTCAATGAACAGGCTGTCGGGTGCACTCTCGAACTTACTGCGATCAATGAAAACCCAGTGCTGCTTGAATAGGCCAATTTCAGGTCCACTGGATGTTCCGAAACAAGCACCGAAGGCCGCAGCAAGGACGACTTCTACTACGTGGTGTCGGCAAGCGATCCACACCAGATCAATACCCAACTCCTTTTCAATGAGAGTACAAGCTCCAGCATGAAGTCCCGTGTTGAACGCAGTTGTATCAAAAACAAGACCTCGAACGTTGCCCCTCAAAGACCAGTCGTCCACAAGCTTCAGGTACGCCTGAGCCTGAGATGCTCCAGTTGCAGCAGCTACCATTGGAACTCCAAGGAGTTTCTCTTCCCCGTTACCGGTTACAAGCACAGCCACACGGTCCACCACCTCTAACCCATGAGAGATATCTGTAAGCAGCTTACTATCCCAGTGCAAGAGAAGGGGCTCATGGGTCTTGAAAGTGGCCTGATCTTCGCGGCACACCGCTTCACGTGTACATTGTCTCACGCGACGAATGGTGCTGCGTGAGATTGACACTTCGTCCAAGTTGTGCCCCAGCGATTTAATAGTTGCTGCGACCACTGCCATTCCTTTCCTGTCACTGATGTTGTGGCGATCCAAGGCTAAGGAAATGTCAGGCGTGATCACAGACTTCAATCGCTTAGGAGTGGAACGTTTTCGTGCTGACTCCTTAAAAACTACAGTATCTGAATCATCAGATTCCGATGTGCTTGAACTAGAAGCCTCCAGTTCTCCCTGGGACCATCTCGCATCCGCCTCGTGCTTGGCCTTCTCCTCTCGGTTCATCTCCGCCTCACACCGAATCCTCTTCCTCGTTTGTTGGTCAGCCATTTTCTTGTCAATCGGGCCAAAGCTGGAGGAAGTGGGATTATCGAGCTGAGCGACAAGGAAGTTCTTGTCCTCCTCATTCATCATGGTCTCGAAGGCGTCATGACGTGAAAGATCGAACACATCGTCAAGGTCTCCGCGAAATATGTCCTCCTTCATTCTGTAGGATGGGAAATTCTTTGTGCGGTTCTTCTTCAGCCCCTTGTATTGCTCATACAGTTTCAGGAGCTTCTCAGCGTATCTGGTATCCGTCATTGGAACGTTTGCTTTTGTCCAAAACGGATCAAAGCCTCAATGGTCATCACCACACTGTTATATTCTGTCTTCCTCTCCTCCAGATGGTGGAACATGAATTTCCGGAGGACTTGAAGCTTGGTAGGGAGTCCTGCCCTAGTTAACTTCACCTCCGCCTTCCCTAGTAACCACACCTCACTGCTAGACCGTGTTTTTGAGTGCTTCGGCGGCATTTCTATACATTCCTACAAAAGAAGAAGCCAAATTTAGTCATACTACGTATAGTAATCAGTCATTAGTGAGACACGTCATGCATGATTGAGCGACCTCTTAACGACACCGTAGACCAACCATACTTCACACAGTTATTCACACTAAGTGTAGGAACAAAAGCAACAATGACTCAAAAGTGAAATCTCAGATGCTAAATTTTCCCTATGCTTGTGAACCACCCTAATATATATATATATATATATATATAATATATATATATATATATATATATATATATATATATAAGCAAGGAACCACAGGGAAAAGGAAAAGGAAATACGAAGTCCGAGCGCTTTCGTGATATATTCACTCTCTTGTCTCTGAAGATGTGAAAATTTAGGGTGCCACACTCTGTAGGGGTAGTTTTTAGAATTTGAAATTTCGAATGGCCCTTAGTCATATTGTTTGGTTGGATGAGAAAACCCTAAATATGAAGTTTGAGCCCGATCGAAGTACATTTAGAGGTTCCGCATCGACCGTTTCTGTTGTACCGTGTGTTCGAAATAATGGATTTATCTGGGAAACCTGTAACCATGGCACAATTACATATATACAGGGTTGAAAAAAACCATGGTTTAAAAAAAAAAAAAAAAACAATGGTTTTTAAAAAAAAAAAAACTTAACTCAGATAAATCAATTAGGTACTGGTACTCAGAAATTAGAATTGCTGACTGTCTCATTTTTTAATTGGAAGATGTTAGATGTAAGAAGTGCTAACTTCACAAAAATGAAAATAAACCTAATAGCAACATTTATATTTGTAGCTACATGCGTTTATAATGTAATTGATACAGGTAACTTCAATCCTTTTATGTGCAATGCCACTATTAAATAGGCCTGCTAGTGCAAGGTAGCTATATTATATACTACCGTACATACTAGGCTACCCTGAACTGATGGTTTTTAGGTCTTATCAATATAAATATAAGTTTTAGTTTTAGAGCTATTAGTTTATGAATTAAATAATTTGTGTTGTAAAAATTGAAATTATAAAAAAACAAAAAAAACAGAAAAACATGGTTTTTTTTAAATGGTTTAAACCATGGTTTAAACCATTTGGGTTAAACCAGCCAACCCTGCATATATATTGCTATAATTTATGCATTTCATAAATTTAAATATTTATAATTAATATTTGCTTCTCATTGTATATATTTTCACTACTTTTCAGCATTGAGATCTGGCAACAGCGCAACGCCGGATTAGTGTGGTGAGTCACACTGTCACAGTCTTCAGTCAATCAGTCTCCTTCACGCATTCAACGCGTGATCATCTCGTGATGGCTACCGCAAGCTCACTGAGATCCAAGACCGAGATATGGCTAATCGGACACGCCAACCCAAGCCCCCTAACGGGAAACAGGTTACCTTCAAATGGTGAAGTGCTTCGCCGGTTTATAGTTTCATAAGGTGCAAAAACAACTTCTAGCCGAGGCGGCGCGTAATGTGATCGTCGAGGTGTATACTTTCTGGGCTATGGCCAGAATCCCGACCATGACCTCCAAAAGCGCCGCGCGAAAACTGCTTAGACTTTACGACAATTGGCAGGCACAGGTGCCACAGGTGAGGCAGCCAGGGCGGCCTTCACCGAGGGACTCGATGACATTTTTGACGTGGCTCTCGACAACGCCCTCTCCGTCATCACCATCCAGGAGAATCGCGACTTCCTTCTTGCTCAACGCGAAAAGGGTCGCCGTGGTGTCATGTCCGGGGTGGACAAAATCCTCACTGGAATTGAGCAAGTGCATCTACGCGTGAAGCTGCCAAAGAAAGGCAACGCCAAAAGCAATCAGAGCAATCACTGGCAACAGCAACCCTTACATCATCAAACTCGTCGTCGTCGCCTAATTGCTCGACAGAAGAGGAAACCAGTCCACCTACAAAGCGCCGTCGCAAAAAGAACATTATGACTCAAGACCTAGCGTCGGCACTGGACCGGACCAAAACAAGCAACCGTGGAGCCGTTCAACTCATGAAAGCAGCTGCTTCCAGTCTGGATATTCAAGACACAGATGAACTGGCTCTCAGTCACGAGACGATTCGGCGTTGGCGATTGCGTCATCGAGGGGAAATCGCCAAAGAAGTGAAGATGACGTTCGATCCCAGTGTCCCGCTCATCGTTCACTGGGACGGGAAGATGGTCTCCGACTTCAGCGGCAAGAAGGTCGATCGCCTCGCCATAGTCGTGTCCGGCGACGGCGTCGACAAACTTCTCCCCGTGCCGAAGCTGCCTGCTGGAACTGGTCGCGCCCAAGCAGATGCTGTGCTGAACTCGTTGGATGACTGGGGAATCGCTGATCGTGTCGTCGGGCTCTCCTTTGACACGACAGCTGCCAACACGGGCGTCGTTTCGGGCGCTTGCGTCTTCATCGAGCAGGGCCTTCACCGCCAGCTGCTGAACCTGGCCTGTCGGCACCACATGCTAGAATTGGTGGCAGAGAAAGCCTTCATCGAGTGCATGGGCCCCTCCTCTGGTCCTGACATTAAACTGTTCTCGCGACTGAAGGAGCGCTGGCAATCCGTCTGCACCGACCAATTCAGCGCCATCTCCAAGGAAGACCTTACTAAGCCGCTGCTCAAGGCGCGAGACGATCTGATCGCGCGTTTCAAGGGTCACATCACCAAGGGCCAGCCGCGGGACGACTACCGAGAGCTCCTGGAGCTGGCGATCATAGCGCTTGGAGGCGTCCCCCAGCGAGGTGTGCGCTTCATTCGACCGGGCGCACTCCACCGCGCCCGGTGGATGGCCAAAGTGATATACGCCATCAAGCTCCACCTCTTCCGGCAGCAGCTCCCCATTAAGGCTCGCGAGGCCCGGGGCATCCTGCGCTTCGTAAACTTTGCGCTGCTGGTTTACATTCCGGCCTTGTTTACGGCGCCCCTTCCCGCCGCTGCCCCTCGAACTGACCTGGCGATGCTCAAGGCGCTGGTTGACTACGACAAGGTGGACAAGGACGTGTCCAAGGCTACCTCCCCTGTGTTTCGACGACATCTCTGGTACCTGAGTGAACACCTGGCCGCCCTCGCTCTCTTCGATGACGACACTCCGCTGGAGGAGAAGAGTCGAATTGCGACGGCCATCAAGGATGTCGAGGGCACCGAGGAGCCACCCAAGCGCATTGCCCTGGACGTCTGCCCGGAGGAGCTCGAGCGAAAGACAGTCGCAGACTTTTGCACGACATCCAGCACGCTGGTATATTTGAATTTGCTTCATTTTTATAGGGTGTTACTCCTATTAATCCTGTATAAGAATGTATAATCGTATATACTTTATTTGTTAGTTATTATTTTGATTTATATGGCCAGTAGGCTCAGTATATTACTATGATTAATACGGAATAAAATGTTTTTTATTTTAATAATATTAAGTTGTTTTGTTGCAATAAAATTGAAATTGATTTAATGATTTTGTATTATTAATAACATTACACACAGAGAATAGTATCCTGCTACCCAGGCATGGTGGGATAAGTTTATTCCAATTAATTATTAAATAATGTTGAACAATATTGTTAAGGTGTTTGCACTGTTTGCTAGTTGCGTATTGTGTTGTTATAAGCTGGTTGCCGGTTGGTGTGGTTTGGATTACAAAGCATAAACGTATTAAGGTGAAACTTTGAAAAAAAAATTTTGAACCGCGACAAAAATATTAATATAAAAAAAAATATTGGAGATGGAATAAACTTAATGCTATGGAAATATAGCTGTGACTGTCCTCTACGCCATGGTATATGATAGCATTTATATTGACATTGTACATGTTACTTTACCCCTTGGAGCTGGAGCAATTTCTTGGAGAAACTCATTACTTCTGACACGTGGTACGCCAGAGATGGTCGATGCGGAACCCCTAAATATCCTTCAATTTGGCTAAAATTTCATATTCTGGGCTTTTTCACCCAACCTAACAATCCCACAAAGGGCCGTCCTAAAAATCAAAAAAATGATTTTTATGTGGCACCCTAATGTGAATGTAAAAAGTGAACAATGAACAATAGTTTTATGTTCGAATGTCCATTTTTACATAAGAACCAAAATCGCTTAACGCGAGTTTGGATAATAATTTTACTTGTAGCTTCCTATTTTTGTTCGTGTCACAACCCTACGATCTACCCTTTCTATGGTTTAGTCGTATCCATCATCCATTTTCCATTTGTTATAAAAGTTATTATAATTAATTATGAATTGTCTTGCATCTCACCCTCGACCCTAGATTATGCATACACATTGCATGTAACAGGATTGGAACCCGTAGTTGTACTTCTTAGTCATTACTACCCACACTTTGCCTCTAATTCATCTTTTCTAATAATGACTTAAACACTATGACGTCATAAAATAACTTTATTCTCTTTACGTTCTCCATACGTACAAATTCAATAACTATGACGTCACATTTTCCCGTCATTAATTTCCCTTCATCATATCTCTAGTATTCAATGTATGAAAATTTATATATCATCATAATAAAAACTGTACACCCTATAGAAGTCATTATTTATATGTTATGTAGTATAAATATAATTATTATTCAACCACACTCATTCTTACATTCATATCTTATCTTGACCATTATCCAATATAAATCTTATTAAATAATCATCTGTACTCGTGTCAGTCATGAAATGCAAAAAAAACTTTCGCAGTTCGTTCTAAAACGCAAAAATACGTTCTCGTATTATTTTTAAAAAAAAGTGCGTTCACCCCTCAAGATATTCATGAATGCTTAGGTAAGCGATCGAAATTCCGCTAACTGGCAGAAGTGAGCGCTTCTAAGATAAAATATCTCCTTTCGCTCTGATTCGAATTTATAACATTATAGCATATTATTTCGTAAAATAAATTATCCCGTAAGTGCCATGTACTTTGTATTATATTTCTAACATCTTAATTGTCTATTAATATGAAACACTGTAAAAACAAGACAAAGTTATAGTAACTGTTTAATTGTAATTAACTGTAATACTTTAAAGGAACAATAACTTGTAATGTACTTCAGTGAAACTAATTAAATGTAATGATTTAATTTATAATGTAAGAATATACTTTAATGGAATTGTAATTAAAACAATAATAAGTGAATATGAATTAATTGGTAGTTGTAATCCATAATTGTAATCGTAATTGTAATGAACCAAAATTAATACGTACTCAGTCATGTACTCAAAATTGTGCTTATGTGCTAATACGAAATAATATCGCCTCCATAATTGTCGAATCGGCGATACTACTGTTCTTTTTTATTTTTTTATTTTTTATTCTTTTTAGTTGAAATCATGTGTTTAAAAAGGGGGGAAACTTAACCTTCGATTGTCTCCCCCAAACATTAGACTATATTATGCATGTACCATCTTCATTTAAGACACTTCTAGATTAATCTTCATTATTAGAACTCTTCTCATTAGAGATCTTCTCATTAGACTTCTTCAGATTAGCACTTCATCGGGAGGGGGCAGAAGCCCCTTGCCTCCTTAACTTAAGTATTTTTAGATTCCGGCCTGAGCCATGGTCGAAAGAGATCGAACCTCTACCCCTTGTAATTCAGAGTACCAACTGTAATTTTTAAGAAGTAAACCACACTTTAAGAAGTTTTTATCTTTTTTCCTTCGAGCCGTGCTCGCTTCAGAACTTAGTCAGAAAAGTCGATAATTATAAAAAGAGAAGAATTAATAAGCAGAAAGAAAAGAATTAACAGAGTGTCGACCCCCTAAGGCGACCGAAAAGAATTATAGAAAAGTATAAAGAAGAAGCATCCGTTGCAGCCTCCTAACTAGAACCCCCTTCGAATCCGAACCGACAAAGGGCCATAAAGGGGGGGGTTAACATGAATATATCACGAAAGCGCTCAGACTTCGTGTTTCCTTTTCTCTGTGGTTCCTTGCTTATATATATATATATATATATAACTTACTTAAGTCACGCCCGGAGTTCTCCGGGTTGGGTCCCACATTCGATGTCTCCATCCTCTCCACGTCCCTCTGTCCGACGCCATGTGAGTCAGCTGCTGCACGGTCCGCTCCTCGTTTGCTCTGCGGAAACGTCTAAGCCACTTTTCCCTCGGCCGTCCCCTCGGTCGGGTGCCCTCATCTCGTCCATGCAGCACCATCTTCGGCCATCTCTCCCGGTCCATCCTTTGTACATGCCCAAACCACCTCCTCTGTGCATCTCTTACCCGGTCTAATATCGAGTCTCTGACATTATTCATTTCTCTCACTCTTTCGTTGGTTACCCTGTCCTCCCACCGTACATTACATATCTTATCTTTCTTAAACATTTCATTTCAAATGCCAGCAGTTTCTTTTCCTCTATCTTCTTCAGCGTCCAACACTCTGCACCGGATAATACCGTAGGAATGACTATTGCTCTTAATAGTCTGATTTTCGGACTTAATGAGATGTTTCTGTCTTTCCAGATTTTGTTTAGTCTTTCAAATGATCTTCGTCCCAATGATATTCTCTCTTGAACTGTCCTCTCTGTGCCTCCGTATGTAGTAAAGTGTACTCCCAAGTACTTAAACTCATCCAACTGTTCTATTTTTCCTCCGCCCAACCATATGTCTAAAACTTCTCTCAGGCGTCCAATCTTCATACATTTTGTCTTCTCTCTGTTAACCACTAGCTTGTATTTGGCACATTGTTCTTCTGTCATTGAGACCATTCTCTGGAGATCTTTCGATTCGGCTAGTAGAACTATATCATCCGCATATCTCAAGTTTGTTATTTCCACCCCACCGATCTTAACACCTGTATGGCAATTTTCCAGTGCTATCGCCATCACCCATTCTATAAACATGTTGAAGAGGTGGGGGGACATCGGGCACCCTTGTATCACTCCGCCCGTTGTTCTGAATCGCTCCGTTAAGATCTGGTCTTTCCTTACTCTTGCTGTTGTGTGTTCGTATAAACTGTTCATTGTGTCAATTATGCTTTGTTCTATTCCCCAACAGTCCAGCACTTTCATTATACCTTTTCTCCATACCGAATCGAAAGCCTGCTTAAAATCAATAAACACACAGAACACATCTCTTCCTTTTTCCCACATCTTCTCGATAATCTGCGAGAAAGTGAATATATGGTCAACTGTGCCAGTGTGCCTCTACCTGCTCTGAAACCCGCCTGTTCTTCCGAGATCACTTCATCTTCTCTTCTCTTTATCCTATCTTGAATTATCTTGGCGAGAACTTTATAAGAGTGCGATAGTAAGCTGATGGGTCGATAATTCTCGCATCTCTTGGCATCTCCTTTCTTGTATATGGATAATATAATGGCCTCACTCCAGTCACTCGGCACCCTTCTTCCCTCCAACACCACCTGACAAAGACCACGCATCCACCTCACCACAGCCACACCGCCCACCTCCATCAACTCCTTCGGGATTCCATCAGCTCCTGTGGCTTTGCCGTTCGCCAATGTTTTTATTGCCTTTTCTACTTCCTCCTCCATGATTACTGGAGTTTCCTGCGTATTTCGTTCCGCTCTTCCGAGTTCAGGGTAGTCCATCACATTCACGGGATTCTCGCATCCTTTTAGTACGTTCTCAAAGTGTCTTCTCCATATAGTCCGCACTTCCTCCTCGGCAGACACCTTATCACCGTTTTCATTTCTTACCACAGATGTATTGTGCCTCCATTCTTTTGTCAAGGTTTTCACGGTTCTAAACAATTCTTTCGATTGTCCTGTTCGGAAGCTTTCTTCACAAGTCACAAATTGGTTTTCAACCCATCTTTCTTTAGTCTCCCTGCGCTTCCTTTCCACCTCTCTACATTTTTGCCTATATCTCGCCTTATTCTCTTGGGATGGCATAATGTTTTTTGCCTTTTTTGCTTCTCTTTTTTCTTGACACAGATCCAATAGCTCTTCTGTAACCCACTCATGTCTGACTCTCCTTTTCTTCCCCAAAACCATCGCTGCTTCTTCTTTGAGTATATCCCTTCCTCTACACCACATTTGTTCGGTATTTTCATTCAGCCCGAGTAAGGGTTCAAATCGTCCACCTATCCGTGCTTGGAGGGTTGTTCTCACCTCAGCTATCCTCAATTTTTCCAGATTATATCTATTTACTTCTCGTTGCCTTCTTCTTCTGCCTTAAATTTAATTCGAATGTTTGACAGTAGTAATTCGTGTGTTGTTCCAAAGTCAGCTCCTCTCATCACCTTGGTTCCCATTACCGATGTTCTCCATCTCTTATTCACCAATATATAGTCAATACAATTCTTATGTATCTCATCTGGGTGTGTCCAGGTATACATGTGCTGCACTCTGTGGTAGAAGCGTGTGTTCGTTATGCATAGACGATTTTGTTGACAAAATTCCAGCATCCTCTCACCCCGTTCATTTCTCTCGCCCAGACCAAACTTCCCCATCACGTCTTCGTATCCTTCGTTATCACTACCAACTTTACTATTGAAGTCGCCAATCACCATGAGCACATCTCCATCCCTCCTTCGCTCAATCTCCTCCTCCAGCTGCGAATAGAACTCTTCCACCTCATCATCTCCATGTGAGAAGTCAGGTGCATACACCTGTATGATCTTACAATTCTTATGCTGGCCCCTTAGCGTTACCGATATTATCCTTGAATTTACTGCCTTGTGCTCCACAAAAGCTCTCTGGGCTCTCTCTCCCAGTAGAACTGCCACCCCCTCTCTGTGTGTGTTATCAAGTCTTCCTGAGTACAGCACCTTAACTCCATCCATCATCAATTCTCCCTCTCCCACCCAATGGGTTTCCGCCACTCCCAACACATCCCATCTGTATCTATTGATTTCCTCAATAATACCTCTGAGACTTCCCGGTCTATAAAGTGTAGTTACGTTAATCGTGCCGATTGTAGTTATTCCTTTCGCAGACCAGATCGCCCATTTTCCACCGCAGGGCTGTGGCCTAACACCCTGCTGCGCGTCGGTTCCCCCGGACGCGGTAGCCATATTCGAGTTGTTTTCGTCGGTTCCCCCGGACGCGGTAGCCATATTCGTATTGCTATTAGTCGACATCTTCATGCAGGTTTTTTGGCTAATAGGGTAGCCGGCTAGCCACTCCTCTGCTACCCGTTTGGTCCACGACTCCTTATTGGTTATTCGGAGCAGCCCTCAACTCTATTGAGATGAGGGGTCCCCTCATCCGCCACTTTCGGGTCGGGTCCGGGTCTGGGTCTTTTTTCTAATTTACTTTCGGGTCCGGGTCCGGGTCATTTTTCTAACTTACTTTCGGGTCCGGGTCCGGGTCCGGGTCGGACCCGAAAGTTCACTTTCAGGTCCTGTCGGGTCTTTCAGTATATGACCCGGATCTGGGACTGGTCCATTATTAAAAATGTAATAATTATAATCTGGTATAGGATAGGTAATAAGACTGCTACCGTAGCTACATTAACATGTTTTCTAAAACATAGTAAAACATTATATGGCGATACAGTAGTAGCCTAACTATATATATTAATTAATCCGAGTTTGGAAATGTTCGAAAGTAGGTATATTAATTGTATTAATATTTAATAGTAACTAGGTATAGTTATACATTAGGGCGGCTCGTTTTTACACTTTTTTCGATATTTGATTGGGGGTAGTGCGGAAAAGTTGCGATTTGGAGAGAAAATAAAGTGTGTAAAATTTTTTTGATCTACGTCAATACCTTCCGGTGGCAGCGAGTCCTTAAAAATCGAAAAATATGCCTAAAAACACATAAAAATACGATATTTGAAAAAAATATTCATAATTATATTTGTGAGTATTTTTGAACGGGGTAGATTGGAAAATGGTTTTAAAGACTTACAAAATAAACAATAAAAATTTCAGCACAATCTGTTAATAACTTCCGGTGGCGTCTTAGCCGTTAAAATATCCAAAATATTGATTTAAAG